>VZUA01102708.1:26363-38653 GCA_013401035.1 Horornis vulcanius
ATTCAGCCTGTTTTAACAGACACATTTCCACATTCATGATCTTCTGGCCACGGGTATATTTAATGAGGGGGAGGGGGGAAGGAAACAAACTTTAGCAGAATATCAAAAGAAATGCTTCTCAACAGACAGATGCATTAGGATTATAGAATACTTACCTTCCCTAAAGCAAATGTCCTTCAAAAACAAGACTAGGTGATGCATTGAATATGGTACACTATGATACTCCACAGCAGAAAGTGAAAACATCTTTTTTAGCTCATAGCTGTGATGGGGGAAAATTTTAAAGGCTTTAAGAAGCTACTGGTGCAGTAACTCCCATACGCCGTTTCAAAAATAATCATATCCATAACACTGCAGGTAACACTCCCTAACACCCCACACCAGGATATGGGATGAGCCATCACCCTCTAATGAGCAGAGAAGCTGGGCAGTTTCTGGCAGTAACCCTTCTGTCCTATAGAATCTCTGTGTAACATGGTGTGAGCTATGGGATTTCTTTTGGGGGTGATAGTGTTGGTATATGTCTCTTAATAACATCAGAAATTCCCAAGGAGTCAAATTTTCAAAGCATTTGGAAATCAAGAGGAAATTTTTATTAACTTCAATAGCTTTTGAACTGGGCCTATATGTGGGGGTTTTTGTTTTGACATTGCCTAAGACAGGGGGGAATTGGTTTTTTGATAGCACAGCACCAGATTGCAGACTCTGCATCTGTGGGTTTGTTGTTTCTTGGTGTTTTTTTTTTTTTTTAATTCAGAACAACTCTGCTTTTATTAGATTTGTGTTATCTCTTATTTTACTACAATCTTTTTTGCATTTCATAAATATTAATTCCCCAGACAGTGTCTTTTGTTTAGCAGTTTTAAGCTATCACAGACTTTTCTGTTTTCCTTTCCTCTCTCACCCCAGAGAGATGTCGTCTTCTGCCATCAAAAACAAGAGTTTCTCCAAGGAAGCTCTTCAGCCCAGAGATATAGGAGCAGTTTTTTTGCTAGATATCATTTTTGTTTCCCTCTCACTGTCTAACACCAGTGCCAGACTCTGATTTCATTTGTTTCCTTGGAGGGGACACCTTTACCAACACTGTATTTTCTCTTGTCATCCGTGGACAGGCATTTTAGATCATTCATTCCTCTTTGCACTGATGTGGAGGTACCAGGCTGCTTTAGCAGATGCCATTCAAACCCAGAGGGCTGTTCCCAGGCAGGCTGTGGTTTTGTTACTAATTTGGAGATTTTTTAAAGGAATTGCTGAGACTGCTTGTTTTCCTTCACGCTTTCCTTCACCTTCTCTGCTGTGTTTCTAGTTATTTTTAGTGCCAATGAGTAAGTTGTGGTAGGCTGAAACAGGTAGACGGAGTTGTAGTATTTGATTTAAGCTGTACCCACTAACCAGCTTCCTGATGCTGCTTCTCCAAATTGGACTGGTTTAGCTTAATATTGCCCACCTATTCCAGATAAACTGTTTGCTTCTCACACATCTCTTGTCTGCACTGAACCAGTATTTAAAAAAAAATAATTCTAACTTTTATATTTTTTGCTATGAGCTATTTATAGATCAGTGAACTTTATGGTTGGTTTTTCTTTTCAGTAACATACAGGTTGATTTTCAAGTCTGTGGCAAACTCATATTATTAAATTAAAACAGACAAACACATGCAACCCTTCTATTGTGTATTTCAAGTGGGTTTTTAAATCCTGGTACATCTTGGAGTGTTCTGACTGTACTTAACTCTGATGACTTTCTGTGAGATCTCAGTAGCATTGAAGACAGTTGTTTTGATAAACAGAAAGCTATATGTGTTACTGCAGAACATGCTAAATATTTCACATTGAGCAGTGCCAAATGTCTGTTACTGATTTCTCGTAGACACCAACTTGCTACGGAAGTTGCACCCAAAGGTGAGTCTTCCCAATGTTGTTCAGAGAAGAAATGACAAGGAGGGAAAGGTGTAAGCCTAAACTGAATGCTTGGAATATCTATAATCTGCTGATTCCAGCATTCTTTACTGCCACAGTTTCTCAATCTGAATCTTGAGTCTCTGGTTTAGTCCATTTACTTAACCTGTCTGTAACAGAAAGGACTAGAAACCTCAGGGACTACAAATATTTGGAGATATATCTTGTTCTGAAATTCTCCCAGAGCAGTACCAGGAACCAGGGCTGAAAAATAAGCTCCATTTCCCCTCTTAAGAAAAAGACAAGATGACAGAAAATTGAAAGTGCTGATAGCATTAGGTTGCCCTGTCTTGAGCCTGTCAGTTGCACTTGGACAGAGAAGAGGTGTTGGAAGAGGGCAAGGTTCAGCTTGTGAAGATGCTAGAAGAATGCAGCAACACTGAACTGGTTCTTTGTGGCTGGCTTCTCACATCTGGAAAATGGGGATGATGCTTTAAAGTTTGCAGATTGAAAAAATACCAGATGAGTACTGAGTGTTATTTTTATCCCAGACCTTGATCTGCAATAGTGGCTCCAGATGCAGCTTCAGGAGAGGTTATCCATCCTGCCAGCACCTGCAGATCCCTCTGCAGTTTACCTGAGCTTTATTTGGGAATAAGCATTTATTCCCATTGAATATATATCTATTGCCTTCAGTCCCTAAAGAGGCTGGTCACAGCTAAAATGTGCCCATTTTTTAGTGGACTCAGGTCTGCTCCACTACCTCACCACAGGGAGCGGAGAGATCTCATAGTACTTCTAACAAGCTGCACTTTGAGGCTGCAGTTGTGCCCCTGAGATTTACTGATCTCAGCTGATCCACAAAAACTAAGTGGGGACTGGAGTATGGGAGGGGCCCAATCCTGTCTACAGTGGGTGAAGATGGAACAAAAAATATTGTTAGACTGATGTGCAGGCTCTTCATAGCTTAGCTGGCTGTTGAGCAGTTCAGGTTTTCTTGGTTAATCTTGGCAAGTGTTTTCTTTTCCTGGAAACAGTGAACCAGCAGTTTGTCTCTGTCTCTGCTCAGGTGGTCCTTCTCTCTCCAGAGCTGCAGATGAGGACATGAATCGTGAAAAACAAAACAGGAGCAGATGTTCTGCATCAGGTTTAAAGAAGCAGTGTATGGTAGCTGCTTTATCTCAGTCTCCTAAGAATATGTGTGTTTGGGAGCAGCCCAAACACTGATCCTATTTAACATCCGTGTCTTCCTTTGAAAATGTTTCCATCTCCCCCACTCTTCTCCTGGCATTCCCATGGGTGTGAAAGTTTAACCTGAGCTCAAGTGGTGTTGAGGGCAGCTTGCAAAAGGGGATGTTAAATGAAGAGCAGTCAAGGAGAGAGAGGGAAGACCAGTGATAGGCACAAGTGGAAAAGAAGCTCAGGTGGAAGGAAGAGTTAAGGCTAACTTTAAAAATGACTGGGATTACCTTAGACCCTCTATTGCATTAACCAGCAGCTGAGTGAACACAGTGGTGTTAATAAGGTGAGTTAAGGGGCCATAACCACTTCTGAAGGAAGAGGGACTGAAGTTGTGGGCTTGGACTTGCAGTTGCATAAAGAGAGGTGATGGAGAGCTGGAGTAAGAGAGTGCCTGGAAAAGCAGAATAAATTGACTGAAATTACAATTTGTTCCTGGAAGCAGTGAATCCTACGTACTGCTTTCCCCTGTGAACAAAATTTATTTTTAAACAAACAAACCCAGAGATAAAGTTAGGTCATGAAGCAGGAAGTGAGTATCTCTAAAAAGAGTAGGAAAAGTTGGAAAGAGGCTTTGTGAGACTTCCCCTGCTTATGCTAGCTGGGATATGCATCAGTGGAAGATACCCATGGGGTGGATTGCAGGAATGGACACAGTTGCAAACACCAGATCAAATGTGATTAAGTATGGTCCTTACAAATGGGCCTTTGTGCAGTGACCTGCTCCAACTAGGATCAACCATCAGAAGGGATTTAGAAACAACAGGATAGGCAGACTTTCATGAAATCAGTTTTATATTTGAAATGCAAAACTAAGACAGTCGAAAGCAGTTTGGATGTCATTGTTAATCCCTAGGTCAGCTGTGCTGATATATCTCGTAAAAGACAGGATATGTTCAAAGAGCAAAATCCACTGTTAATTATCAGCATGTTTGTGGAGGCATTTGTGCCACGGAAGCACCCCACGAGCTGAAGGGCATGGAGCACTTGGCAGCTCTCCCTGCCTTGAGAAGACAGATCCTGCAGCAGGCAGTGCTGTGAGTTGGAGGAGAAACCTTGAGAGCTCTTCATTCATGGATCCAGTGGGTGGAAGCTCCTGCAGAATGTCTAAAATGCTCCTCTTAGCAAGAAACTGTAATTTAGGTGTACTGCTTCTGTCAGGAATATCAGCTTTTCCTACATTATGTGAACTTGTAACTTTTCCCTGTTCCTAAGTCTGTGTCACCTGGCAGCTCTGGAGAAGGACAACCTTTACTCAATAAGCCATAACATATATCTACTGCCAGTGTTTCTCAGGAGCCATCAGACATCTCTGCTGTCTTGACTGAAATCATCAGGGAGGTGGCAGCAGTTCCAGGTGCTGACTGAGTGGGCACCATGGATACATCTCACACCACTCTGCTAAGAAAAATCAACAAGTGTGTTTTTTCCCTTCTCTGTGCCACTGAATTTTTTTCAATCCTACCTGCTTACACATCAGAATGTGTTTTAGTGCTTCAGTATAGCCTGGGAGCACCCATTAGCCCTGGTCTGTGACCCACATAAATGCGTGTGCCATCTGGGTGCTTACTGCTTGGATGTGGGTAGGGATGCATTTACACGTATCAATAGGTATGTATGGAGGGAGATGCATGCATTCCTGCCCAGCATCTTGGCATTAAAATTGTTCATCAAAGAGAAAACAAGCAGGTTATGAAAGCAAAAGTCCTGGGAACCGTAACAGACTGGTATGGGTGGGTGAGCAGAAGTCAAGGGTAGCTGGGCTGTTGCGGGCCAAGCAGTGAGTTCCCCCATAAGCACATTCCCAAGGCTGCAAATAAGAGCAAGCAGCACGATGAGTGTGAACTGCCAGGCTCTGCGTCCTACCTGAGCGGAGGAGAAGCTGCCCCTGCTGTGAGCAGCCTGAGGCCAAGCACACGCTGTGCCACCGAGGAGCCCCGCGGAGGCGGAACAGGCCGGCCCTGTGTGCGGGACAGAGCCGCCCTGTTCCCCTCAGCAGCAGCAGCAGGCACGTTTCCATGGAGCACACGGGCGCTTTGCCACGGAGCACACGCTCTTGGCTCCCCTGGCCCCGCAGCTGAATGCCTCGACTCACTCCTGGCTGTCAGGCCACGTCCCTTCGGGCTGCGGGTTGGCACCTCTCCCCTTGCCTCGCTGCTCAGGGAGAGGGGAGATCTTCCCGATCTTTCCGTGCCCTCCACGCTGGCCAGGGCCGCGGCCGGGTGCTGCAGGCGTGTTAGCTCAGGGACAGCAGGGACCTGCTCCAGGGGGCTTTGCACGCAGAGCAAGTGTCGGCTGAAAACTTAGTCCCGGAGCTCTGTTTTCTTCCGATCTTTACCGGCATGCTCTAGCTGCAGGTGGGATAAGGCAGGTGACAAGGGTACGAGAGCAAGGAAGAGGGAGTCAGCCCTTTCAGCAGATAGAGAGGGAGCTGATGAGAGGCTGGCATGCCTTCAGCATCTGTGAAAGGAGCAGAGAGCAAGGAGACAGCGCTTGGCTGCAGCCGGGGAAGGATCCCAGAAGCCTGAGCTCAGAGGGGCCTTTTCTATTCATTTTCTTTGGGAAGTTTAAAATAAAATGAGCATTTAAAAAAAGGGAAAAGAAGATGATGTGCAATTTTTTTCAGGCTGTAGTTGAGGTAACAGTTTGAAAAAAGTAGCTGCCATTTAAAGAAATACTAAGAATTTGTTCTTCTATTGTAAAGCAACATTTAGTATGCAGTCCCTAAATAGATCTGTTATTAGATGAGAGACAGAGAACCCTTAGAAATCACAGTAAACACAGCTGTAGAGGTGAGGAAAATGAAAAAGGCATCACGCTAATATTTGTTCCTTCCAGTTTTCTTGAATGGCTGACAAAAGGGACTTCTAACATTGTCCTCATGCTCTGACGTAAGAAGAATTAATGTAGCAAGTCAGATGCTTAAAAATACAATCAAGTCACCCTAGGCTTGTCAGGATTTAAAGATTACCTAGGTGTATTTTCTGTTCTTTTATTTTATGTGCTGAGCACGTAGAGGAAGACTGGAAGCTTCCAGCAGGGCCTGGTGGTTGGATCCAGAGAATGTTGGTTGTTGTGTGTGCGGTGCTGGCATAGTGGGTGGAACATGTTGGCATGTGGGAAGAGGTGTCAGTGGCCAACAGGGAAAGCAGAGTTATGCATGTGCCCTTTGCTTTCCAGAGAAGCCTGTGGTAGAATCACTTGTGGTTGGCTATGGCAGTGAGTTTGTTTTGGTGCACAAAGACTGAAACAGCTAGGGGTTTTAACAAAAACAGAAAATTTTGAAAAAGCAAATTATTTCCTCTCCATGTGTCATGGTTCATCTTCTGACTTTTGTTTTGATCCCTCTTTGGGCCCAATCCTGACAGAATTATAGTTGGGCTAAAGGACTGCTGCTGGCTTATTTGGGACCAAGTGTCCCTCAGTGTTGGAGTCACTGGTGTTTATCTTAATAAAGCATAAATCAGACCTAGGAAGCTATTGATGAAACAGTCTTTTTGTGTTAACCCAGGATCTTATTTCTGTGCTACATTCTGCAGCAGGAAAGTTTCCTGAGAAGCCTGTTGTAATTAAGATTATAAATGAATGCTAGCGTTTTAGTATAAGAGGCCTTTTGTTTTTTTCAAGCAGTAGGTCATCTAATTCTTTTTGTACAGCAGCAGAAAGGTGAAAAGTTTCCAGTTAACTGTAGTTAAAGCCATGGAGAATGAACAACCCTGGTTAGTCATCTTCTGTGAGCATTAGCGAGCAGCACAGTCAAACATGCCAGAAAATGTTACCTTAGAACAGCAAGGTTTAGTCTGAGCACAGTATAACCTTACCAAGGGGAAGTAAAATAAATTTAACGTTAATTTGTTTAGTTGAGGAGAAGAAAATCATTACCCAAAGGGTTTGTGTATTTTGCCCATCTGTGCCAGGATGAATTCATCCAGATCATTACAAGATAAGAGAGCCATATTGAAATAGGAGATGAAATCTGTTCTTGTTTCTGACACTGACCTGCTGCGAGGGTACGATTCTCTTCCCTGTCTCTTCTGGACCTTGGCACCATCCAGTTAAACAGAAGCAAAACTCACAGGGCAGAGCTTACAGCAGGGTTATACATGGCAGGTATCAGCACTCCTATTTCCAGCCTCTCACCTTAAAAATAACAGCACAGCATTTCTTGGTGGGGGCCTGAACCTGCATCCCTGACCCACAGGAGCAGCATTCACCTGACCTGCTCAGAGATGATGGAAGGGACATCCCACAGTGTCCCATTCCAACCAAATGCCTGCTTGGGTTGGGGAACAACAATAATACATAAAAACATGTAATTGCAGGGTTCCCCTCTCCTCAAGGGAGTTGCTAAAGCCAATGAATTATATGTAAGGAAACCAGCTATACAGCAACTCTCTCCTGTTTCTCCTATTTGGGTTTCAAAAGCTCTGGAACAATATTGGTGTGCTGCACACTGAGTTAAAAATTGGAAACATATTACCCTGATTTAGCATGGGACCGAGTAAATTGTATTCACTTAAAATAGCAGATATCCTGCTGAGAAAAAAATAAGTATTTCTACTCGACTGTGTGACACCTAAGCTGCAACCTGGAGGTATAGGAAGAGGATTTGTATTACTGAGAAATCCATAAATGTTGGCTGCCAGGTCAGAGGTGCTGTGGGGAGCAGGGCACATGTGACCCAGGCAACTCTAGGCATTCAGACCTTCTGCATCTCCTCCCCACGTCCTGTGTAGAGTTTCATGCAGTTTCTGTCTGAGCTCCTGTCTGGTCTCTGCCCACCCCAGAGCTGGATGGTGTTGCCTTTTCCTCACGGAGGTTTCATTCACAGCACTGACTGGCCTCTGCCTGTATGGCTCTGCAGTGTTTGCTGAAAGCCTTGCTCACAGAGTGTGTGGAATACTGAGGTTTATGACAGTGAGCTTAGCTTGCAGAAGCCACCATTCCACATTTGTAAAGCTTGAAGGACCTGCAAAACACCTGCCTGTGTGGTGGGATAATTTGAGTCCCTCTCCCTTCTTGGGTGGATTGATGTTCCCAATGCTGGACATTCCTCATTCTGTTTTAGCACACATGTAGCTTACCTTTCTGTTGGGATTTATCCTGTATCTTAATCTCTCTTGTTTAGCTCTGTTACTACTTGTCCTAACCAGACTGAATACAAATTATTCCGTTCCTCCTCATGGAATTTCTTATGTATTTTTGTATTTATGTATCTACTCTATCCTGTTTCCCAACTCCACCCAGTTTATCTCACCCCTGCAACCACAACTCCTTGCAACAGAGAAACAAATGTAATTTTTTCCATTGTCTCCTAGGTGCCAGCTATGTTAGAATGTTGTTTCTTATTCTGTTTCTTAAGGGCTACTCCCAGCTCCACCCTGGCTGACTCCATGTATCCCCAGCCCAGTGCTCCTCCTGGTGCATCTTTTGCTGATGTCCATGGCATGCCTTTTCCTAACTATTTCTCAAGCCTTTCCTTGAAAACCATACCTACGGCTCCCACAGTAAAGATGTAACAGCAGAGTGCAGCAGCTACAGGTCACTCACTTGGCTTCGAGCTTCCCAACCCATGTGCTCATCCCTGAGTTTGGGTTGTCCCTGTTAATGGCTCATCTATGCCCCAACTGTATTCTGGCAGTTGTGAGATAAAAAGTGGAAGCCTCTTTGACCCTGTCTGCAGTCCCTGGTGACTTGAAGACAGTTCTGCAAGCCTGGCCCTTCCCCAAGCATCTGTGGGCAACAGTAGTGTATTCTTGGGAAAGGAGGGTTAGAAAGACAGTGGTTGTGTCCCTGTGTGTGACAAGTTCCACACACACAGGTCTGGAGAGCACACGCTCAGCCCCAGCCATCAGACATGTGCATATCTGTGTGTGTGTGTGTGTGTGTCTTTTGGAGAGGAAAGGACCAAGAGTTTTCACTTCAAAATTAAGTTCATATGATAGCCAGACCTTTCAGCTTTTTCATGTGAACAATTATTTATCGCTGCACTTAAAGAATGAGCCATGAGCAAACAGATTCATCACGTGCCATCCTTTCGTGCCAGAGCAGCTGTGGTGGCCGTGCAGAGAGGTCAGGTCCTGCCACAGAGCCTCTGCCATGGGAAGGCAGCACAGCTCCATCACCCTCACCCCACCCATGGCTGCTGAAGTCCCAGCCCAGAGTTTCATGCATTTCTTCTTGTTGTGAGAGAATAAAAACAAAGGATTGACCATCTATTCCCCTTCTCCCTCTTCTTTTCTTTGGCTGCTGGAAAGACAGTGCAGAGTGCTCTTTGTACATGCAACATGAAACTGCAAACTCATATTTTATAAATTAAATCCCAGTAAACCCAACCAGCATGAAGATTGCTTGCTTTAAGTGTTGCCAGCTTAAGACTTCTGCAGATCTCCTTGAAAATTTCTTATCTCTTGCATATATTGCACTTAAACTCAATCACTTCAGTTTTGCCTGCCCGGTGTTTGTAACGTTTCCGCAGAGCTTCAGAAAAGCAACATGCATAGCAGCACATCCTTCACCCTGGAAATGGCTGGGCCATAGGTCTTTCTGCCTGATTTTCCTGGGGACTTCCAACTTTTCCCTCTACTTTTTCAGAGGAGACAAGATGTTTACATTTACAAGATGTATACATTTATCTTATTAGACCCAAACCCTATGTGTGGTATGAATCCTGATACCAAATAGTTCCTATTAGGGAGAATGGGAATGGCTTCCCAACATGTTTGGGATGATACAGGAGAAGGTGGCATTAGAAGGGAGCTGGCTCTTTTCTTCCTAGATCCGTATCTTGTGTGACAGAACTTTAGCCTGATTAAAAAGCTGGTTTTCATATACAGCTGTGCCATTTGGTGTCAGTCTCTGATTTTTCAGGATTTTGAATCCACAGTCCCCACAGTAATGCTGAATTATCTCACTCTTCTCTGCTGTACCCTTTTCTGAGTGCATACCAACACACATGGACAAAGTTGGGGACATGCACAGGAAGAAGAAGGAGAGAATGTATGAAGCAATTCGGGATTTTTGGCAATACCATATTAGCAGCTACTGTGTATGACTGTTTTACTTTCAAGAGCTTTCATCCTTCTTTTCATAGCCCTGGTGCATTCTCTACAATGGGAACTGAAAATTTTGTGGTTATCTTGGCTTGCAATACAAAGAATTGGAAAGAAAAAAGCATATTCAAACTAATCTTCTCCATAGGGCAATAGGTTCAATGCATGAAATTGAGAAAATAAGACAGCTTTGTAATATTTCAAGAGTTTCCTTCAGAGGATATAATTTGTTTCTAAAATGTTCTCACTTGGTAAAAAACACTCCTAAGTTAATATTAGTTTTATCTTCTATTATCCAGCCACTCTGTAGAGTCATTTTCATAGCAAATTCATATTCTAGTTTGTCTGTCCACAAGTTTTCAGGGAAGATGTTAAGCATTTCCATCTCCAGGACACACAGTGTACTTTCTCTGAATGAATATTAATTTTTGGTGTGCTCCTCATTTGAGTTCTTAAAGTTTTTGAAAAAGTCAAAAATAATATGCAATGAAATGTGAAGTAAATCAAAGTATGAAAAGTTGCAAAGCTATTACTTAAAAAATAGTTGCAGTTCAGGTCAGTTTAATAAAGTCCCTTTATCAAAAATGCAATTGTTCTTTTAGATACAGTGTTTTGATTTACACAGCTACACTTGTCTAACTGTCATCTGTAGAAATCTGCACAGAGTAATAATTATTTGTGATGATTTGAGAAATGCTTGGATTGTCAAGTATGAAAAATTGCTGGTTCTTCATTATTGTCTAATGGTGAACATTTTTAAGAATACAATCTAGAACTTGGTGTATAGCACATATATACACTAAGTAGGGTAGTTATAGATGCAAATTGTAAAAGCCAAGTCTTAAGATAATCTAAACCATGTTTGTAACTTCAAGGCTCTCCATCAAGGTTGCAAGAATCTTATTCACACTTTTCATATGAAAAACAGGATTGGAAACATACTTGCATATCACCTCATGCTCAAAAATCCCCCACTCTTTTAGCATCTGGGTAAACAAAAGTAATACTGAAAAACATTTTGTATATTGAATAACAAACACCGTCCTAGAACTGAGATGCTGTAATTAATGGGCTGGGGGAAGCAGAGCTGATAATAACTGAGATTTCAGACAACTGTCTCTCTCGATGTCACACAACCAGGACCATTAGTGCCACCTATAGTTTGTCTGACAGTTCTCACTGTAAGACCTTTCCTTCTGTGGATTCTGAGGCTGCTACACACACCCCTTCTGAACAAATACTATTAAGAAGAATCTGGTGGAGATGAGCTCTGGTTTTAAGCGTGCTGGATAGACCCAGCTGGGTGTCAGCTGGTTTTTAATTGATGGACCACAGATGAGGGGAACTCTGCAGCAACTTGCACAGTTCTAGCATAGGACACAAACCAAACCTCCGAACACGAAGGTAACTGAAGAATTAAAGGCAGATGCAAAGGCTTTGTTAAGGCAAAATTGAAGAGAAAATCCAGTTTAGCAAGGAATGGGCCTGCAAATGCCATTCACAATATTTATCCTCTTTGTTCCATGCTAAACTAATTTGGATAGTTTTGCCCTTCAGTCAAATATCATGTTAGCAGTCCCAGCATAGGCTGGTTGTGAGCCTGCTTACAGTAATGCAGAACTAGCTGCAGGCAATGCAATCAAAATAAACAAAACCCTGCCTGGTAAATGTGGAGGGCACTGCTTTCCAGCATAATTTTTATAGTGAGACAGAATGTAATTAATGGGCTTTTTGAGTGACCCTTCAGTATTTCCATCCTTCTATTAAAAAAACTGCTTTCAGTGCAGGTACCTATGAATTGAATTGATCTCTGCACCTAGTTTTCAGTACACTACTATATTCAAGAAAAAAGGAAAAAATCACTGTGTTTAAATCTGTTCTTGCTGCTTGGCCATTAAGCTTGGAAAGGTCTTCAAAGATTACTTTATCCTGCCGTGCCTAAGTAACCAGAAGGAAATACCTCCCATCTCATTACTCTGGTTTACCTTGAATAACCTTTGCCTGTAATGAGTTGATGACTGCCAGTTGGTCAGCATATGCATTTCTGGTCAGAATATTCTCTAGTGCTCTCCTCAAAAAGCCCTCCTGCCCCTTCTGCACA
>VZUA01102709.1:0-15068 GCA_013401035.1 Horornis vulcanius
CCTCTCTGTTCAGAGCCAACCAACAAGGCAGCTCACCGGGCATGGCAACATGGACACAAGCTGTTTCAAAACCTGTGCTTCCTGACTGACGTAAGGAGCAGCTCTGTGGCCGCTCCAAGGGCCCAGGAGCCGTGGGGAGGATGGCCGAGCCAACACAGGGAGTCTTTCCGTTCTGATGGCAGGCACATGCTCCTCTCAGTGACAAAGAGGCACGCTAGAACTTGGTTAGAGGCTCAGAGCACAAGATCTGCTGCCATTCTCCAAGGTGTCGCAGCCACTGTCATGAGGGTCTCCTCCTGGCTGTAAATCAGCCCTGAGTCTGTCAATGCTCGTGTGCCTCCTGTTGACTTTCCTGTAAAAAGGAGTGGTGGCATAGCTGGTGTCAGGGAAGTGATTAGAGTCCTTGGAGGTTTCACACTGCTATGTAAAGCCCTTGGCTTTGAGCCCATGCTCCTGGCTGTGTGCTTGGTGATGGTGCTGTAAACTCAGTTGCACTGTTTCTTTTCCTAGAAAAACATGCACCTTCAGGTCTCCCTGGCTTGTCATGGATGAATTCCCTAAGTGCTGCTGTTTCTTACATGGTCAGCAGCTAACACTCTTGCAAAGGCACTACGATTGCTTGAAGTAAAAGAGGAAAAAGTACTCAGGAAGTAGGAATACCCCATAAAAGGACTATCTGTCTCCCTGTAGCATGTGAGCAATGATGTCTGGTATTGGATTTTGTGCTAGGCTTTAAACTGCCAGGGAGTTTGCCTTGTGTCCCAAGATGGGAGAGGACAAATAGATGAGATGCTCTCAGAGCCATGTAAAATAATGTAGCTATTGCATGGCAGACACTCTTGCCAAACTAATACGAGGAATCAGAAAACAAACAAAAGGAAATGTTTGTAACGGGTACAGATTTAGCATTGCGTCATGTAGGGGCTGTATCACCATAGGCCAGGGCAAATAGTTGTTAAGGATTGCACATATGTATGTGGTACATACACGGGTTCAGCAGTGTGCCCAGGTGGCCAAGAAAGCTGATGGCAGCCTGGCCTGTATCATTATAAATGTGACCAGCAGGGCCAAGGCAATGATTGTCCCCCTGTGCTTGGCACTGATGAGGCAGCATCTTGAATCCTGTGTTCAGTTTTGGGCTCCTCTCTACAAGAAAGACATTGAGGGGCTGGAGTGGGTCCAGAGAAGAAAAGTTAAGCTGGTGAAGAGAAGGGTCTGATGCACTTCTGTGATGAGGAGCAGCTGAGGGAGCTGGGTTTGTTCAGCCTGGAGAAAAGGAGGCTCCAAAGGGGGCCTTATTGCTCTCTGCAGGTATATGACACAAGAGTGTAGCTAGGTGGGGGTCAGTCTCTTCTCCCAAATAACAAAGAACAGGACTAGAGGAAATGGCCTCAAGTTGTGCAAGGGAAGGTTTAGATTGGGTATTAGGAAAAATGTCTTCACTAAAAGGGCATTCAGGCATTGGAACAGGCTGCACAGGGAAGTGGTGGAATTCTTCCATTCGTGGTAGTGTTCAAAAACCATGGCACTTAGGGACATGGTTGAGTGGTGGGCTTGGTAGTGCTGATTGAACAGTTTGACTCGATGATCTTAGAAATCTTTTTCAGCCTTAACTATTCTATGACTGTGATTGCCTAGTACCTGGGATGATCTCTTTTTTTATGACTTAAATGTTGTGTTTGTCCAAATCCTCCACCTTCTCTTGCTGTCCTGAAGGAAGTGGTCATGAAAAGGGTCCTTGACTGGCAGCAGAAGATGGTCCTACTAAGTACGTGTGGTACCTGGCACTGCTTGTCTCCAGCTAGCAGGAGACTTGCTGGCTCAGCTTTGGCACAGGACATGTAAAGAGGGTGGATGTTTTTCCTTAAACAGTGTTCCTGTTCAGTGATGGTGCAGAAAGGAGTCTTCCTTCTGCCTTTAAAGTATTTCTGGCCTCTCAGCCTATACTAAAACTTATCAGCTCAACAGGAGGAGATGAGAACTCTCCCTTATAGAAAACTTATCTCTGCCTCCTGGCTGTGTAAATAGCTGGTATGGTCAGGTTATTCATAAGCAGCTACTTCAGGTCCTCTTCTAGCTAGGAATGAAAACACCATATATTACTGTGGCAGAAGCCATAATGAGGGAAATTACCTCACTTGTTCCAGCTGGAGGGATTTAGGGTTTTGGCTTACACACTTTGGATGTGGAGACTAATTAACCTAATTATGCATTCATAGAATCATAGAATGGCTTGTGTTGGAAGATCATCTCCTTCCAGCCCCCTTGCCATGGGCAGAGACACCTTTTTACATCTTCACTTCTTAAATTAGAACTACCTGGTAATAGAGATGCAGTCAGCTTTGCATTTTAGAAATAGATGAAAATGGAACTGAATGTATGTAGCTGAGGGTCACAACCTGGCTATTTGTTGGTGGGACCAGTACTTCCCTAGCAGCTAAACCTAAATAGATCAGCTCCTCTTGAGATTTGTCCAGCTCTTTCCCAAGTCAGGGATCCTCTGATAGCACTGTCTTTTGAGATCTAAATAAGAAAAGCCTGTTATTCTGCAGTTTACAAACATAAGGAATAGCAGGTTTTAGGAGCTCTTTGCTGAATTCCTCTGGAAAAAGAGAAAAAAGAGATTACACAGGAGATCTTCAAAAGTACTGAAGGAGACACAAAATTACTGCATTAATGTTCAAGATTCAGCTGGGAACTTTTGAACTTTTGAAACTCCATCCTTCTTGAAATTTTGATTTACTTTGGTATTTGTGATCTATCTGCTATGCCTAGCCTGAGTGTATAGTATTCATTAGTATATTGAACCTTTTCTTTTCCTCACTGAAAAGCCACAAGGGGTTGGAACAACACCTTTTTTATGACTGAGGCTTCCCGTTGCAGTTCCTCCGTGGCAGCAGTCAGTAAAAACAAAGACCTTTCTCTCTCTCCTAAGATTTATACCAGTTAAGTAGATGCTAGAGAGTGGCATCACTTCTGTCTATTTCTCCTTTCCCTCTCCAACTTTTTTATGTCTTTAGTTTTCAAAGGAAGCATGACATTGTGCACTATCTTGTTTTCCTTCACGCCCCTAACTTCTGAACCTGAAAGCTGGCCCACAGCAGTGCTCTGCTCCACGGAAAAAACTACTCAAGCTGACAGCAGTCTGCAGGACAGTAACTTCCCAGCACAAGCTGCCCTTGCCCACCCAGATAGAGATGGTGGAAGGATGCCTGGGGATGCCAGTGAAGGGATGGAAAATCAGGATCTTTGTGGCAAGGAGGATGGGATGGTGCCAGCACCTTTCTAGGACACTGACTAGTGTTGCTTCTCTTACAAGAGCTTACCTGACCCATGTTTGAATGGAGACCTAGGAAGTGTTTGAATGGGACACTACTAAGAAGTGTAAACATCATGGTCAGCAAGATCTGGCTGGTACATGGTCTAGGCTTTAGGAGCAGGGCCTAGAATAAGGTGACAGAGGTATTTGTAAAAATTATCTATGTTTACTTAGGAAACTACTTGCATATACTCCCGCCCCCAGTGCATGTAGGTGAAATTTCACCTCTGGAATCTGATACTGGTGCATAAATTTCAATTCCCTCCTAAGTGCCCCCCCCTATTTCACATTAAAATTTGTTGCTTTATGCTGTTAAGTCCCAGGTCTTAAATTTTCCTCTTGGTTTTTAAATAGGATGTTAAAAGACATACTTTTCACTGCTGCTTTTAATGCCATTAGGAAGAGATTGTCACAGGATATATTAGAGGCTGTTGAATTACAGTGTGACATTTAGAGGATGAAAACGGTACAATTTTATTTGTTGTTTTTTAAAAAGAAAACTTAGGTACTTATGGTTCCTTCCTTCTTGCCAAAGCCGTGTTTACTGATGCTGGTTATTTCCTTGACCTGTCTGTACAATGCAACGAGGCAGAGCAAGAATATAGTGCTGTGTCTAAACAACAGTGCTATATCCAGAAAGGGCTTTGTTACTACCTCAGTCTCTAAAAATGCCCCTTTAACACATTCTGCAATCACACAGGATGCATTTGTGCTTCCTCTTTTTTTAACCTTTGCTTTGTCCTTCTGTTCTTGGTTTTGCTCCCACACATTAGCGTGGCTATATTTGGAGGTGAGATAAATTAAATCTTTGGAAACCTAATAAGGGTTTGATCTATGAAGACTGCACAGAGAGGGGCAAAAAGAACAGCTTGTGCCACTTTCCTGCACAGGAATGCTGCATACATCACGGGAAACCATCAGCGTGGGTGGAATGCTTTAGCTTGTTTGTCAATGTGAAGTGTTTTGAATAGTGTCATTGAATATAGCAAAATCCTTATTTTCATAGGCCAGATAATTCCTTGTGTTTTCTTAAACAATACACTAAAATGGTCCCTTTTTGGCAGACAAAGACAATAAAGCAGGACTCATTATTGTAGTCCTGCAACAGCACACAATTGTATGTAGGAGTGCAGTGGAGGCAAAAATGTGGGTTGCAGAGGGCTTAGATGAATACTTAAAACCAACTCTGAAAGTGGCCCAGCCACACTATACATAGATTGTTTCGACCTGTGTAACCTTATGCATCTGCATCCAGGAGGAACACAAAGCTAAGGTGATTTAGGTGTTTTCAGGTTTGGCTTATGCAAAATAATTTTTATTAGTTCAAAGCAAGCTGCCTTGAATTACCTCACATTTACAGTGTGGAGAGGAGAAGGGACAGAGGGCCAGAATGCAGATAGTGAGGGTGGAACAGGTGATACGTATATGAAAGCTTGTTACCTTGTGCATGTGTTTGCCTTGCAGTAAGTGAACTTGTTCCTATTAGCAAATCTGAGTCATTTTAAATCCCTAGGGGATGGAAAAAAGCTCACTGTGTATTTGACTAAATATAGTATGCAACTTTGTTTGCCTGCAAAACCCCCCTTTCCCTTTCTGGCTTAATTTCACCTGCTGGTTAGTTGTACCACCAATACACATTAATTTCCAGTATTATTCCTTTGGCTCCTGCTTCTTCAGTATGATCCAGCTCATTATGAGGCAAAGAAGTAGGCTTAAGATGTTAGTACTTGACTATCTGGTATTCCCTGGCTGTTGTTCCAAAAGGGTATGTTTGGGCAGGCTCGTTTTGCAGCATGTTTGGCACAGAACTGGTAAAACTGGGTGGTTGGAGTTTGGAAAACTTGGGAGGAGAGTATATATCTTATCCTATTTTGAATGTTCATGTTGTATAGATTAATTTTACAGGCATAATCGTGTGCTTACATATGAATGTATTTACAGTGCCACCATGGGAAATAGCTGGTGCAGTCATCTATGAATACAGCCCTCCATGGAGATGCCAGGCAAAGTCAAGGCCTGGTCAAGTCACTCTGTAAAACACGCACTGAAAGCTACTGTGGGGCAAAATACCGCTGCACTGCAAAGAATTCTTGTAGTGAGGCTGTACTTACTGCAGTGGAACATTCCTGCTTGTTTTCAAACAGGCGTAGAGGAGGGTGCCACAATGGAAGATGTGTACTTGGCATCGGTGGAGACAGACCGAGGCGTGAAGGAACAGTTGCGGCTTTATGACACCAGGGGTCTGCAGGAGGGCGTGGAATTGCCCAAACACTACTTCTCTGTGGCTGACGGCTTCGTCCTGGTGTACGCCGTGACCAGCCTCGAAGCCTTCCAAAGAGTCGAACTGCTCAAAAAGGAGATCGATGTCTTCAGGGACAAAAAGGAGGTAAATGCATGGTCGGCTAAATGCTGTATCACTGGTAGGAAGTTAGGTTGCAAAGCCCAGCTTTTGTTTCTGCAAACATCATCGTGTACGAAGGAAAGCGAATGTACCCACAGCCTTGAGCAACCCAGCAAAAAGGAGGCCTTCACATGCCAGGGAAGCTTAATTCACATGCCATGCAGGTCATACAAAAGAATGCTTGGGTTTTTTTCCTCCTTATTTCCTCTACTACAGCTAAAATTCAGTCAGCTGAGTGCACCAGCCAGGACACTTACGACTAATAAAACATATGGTCTACAGCAGTGCAGCTCATGTTTTTTTAGATATTGTACAGGGGAAGTCAAGTGCATAGAATAATATAATGAAGGGCATTATCTTTGTTTGTTTTGTATTCATGTACTTGATGGCTTACAAACTAGTGTAATTGACAATGGGTCTCCCAGACATTAGTCAATTGGCAAAGCAGCTTTAATGTATTTTAACAACCATATTGAATCAATTCAATTGTGTGAAATGACTGCTCTATTTTCCCTTAGAAAGCAGCTAGTGTTTTCAGCTGACAGTGTTCCAGCTTAGCTAAACAAATATAACTTGCATGTGGCATTAGCATTACGGCTTTTCCTACAGTATCTATATTTTGGAGTGGTTTTCCCTGTTAAATGTCTTTACTCTACAGCTTTCCAAATGCCTGTTTTACGCTGTTTAAAAGGAAAAAAATGCATGAAGAATTAATTGGATAATGGTAGGGAGAGACTTTGCAAAAATGTAACTTGTTTTGTACTGACAGCACACAGGGTGGTGGAGGAAGGCAGGCCCAAGTTTGACGGCAGATGAATGCGCAGTCACAGGAGAGGTATGTTAGGTGGTAGGGCTGGTGTGAGCTGCAGCCTCTCACGTGTATCAGGGATACAGGAGTCAAGCATAACTCCCCTGCAGGGCAAGGAAAGGTGGACAAGCAGGAACTTTTTCCCAGGCACTGTTTTGTGACGGCCCTGATTTCATACTATACAGCATGTTGTAATGCAAAGAGGGAGTCACAGCCCTAACAGGATCCGGGTCCTGCTCATCTGTGTTACCTATCAGAACTCTTCTCTCTCATTGCATGCAGGTATTTTAGAAAACAGCCAATTTGCTTATCCTTTTGGAGAACTTAAAATTGTGATTTTGACTGAGGATAGTTTAAAAAGTGGTGGCCACAGTAAGATGGATAAAATACTTTTCATTCCTGTGATTTCCATAAAAAATAGGCTTTAAGGTGTACAAGATGAGATCAGGAGTCCACCTTAAGGCAAATTATTAATCAGCAGATTAATGATTCTATGACTTACAGTCTGGGTTCTGCTAGAATGAATTCTTTACTGAATTGGGGATGTATCTCCACACATGGTGCTTCTGCGCTGGCAGAACTTCAACTCGTTGAGTGGCACAGTCTCCTGTTGTGTGGCAGATGACAGAAAGCACTGATGGCTGGTTCCTTGCCTCTGCTGGCTGTGGGGGCTCTTCAGCACGCACCTTAAAGCCTGGCCAAATTTTATACTAAATAGAGGTTTTGTTCTGTTATACTGACAGAGCTTTGCTATAGCTAAAATTCAGCTGGAGCATGCAGTAAATACACATGAAGATTATAGCTTCTTTCAAAGCCCTCACAGAGGGGGAAAAAAAAAACCCCTAAGCAGCATTTTTCCAAACACCCTGGACTGCTGTAGAAAAGAAAGGAAGCCTCAGACCTCACAGGAACAGGACAAACATCTCTACCTGGAAGCATAAGGCATTCTGGAGTTAGCCTGATGAACAGGAAAGAGCAAGCAGGTGTGGCCACAGCAAACCCCACAAATCATCATCAGCAAGAGAGGATTTTATCACTTGATCTTTGTCAAACCACTAGTGTAGAGATGAAAACAATTTGACTAAGAACCTTGAACTAAAAATGTAGTCATGGTTTCCCCAAAGAGCTGGTACTGGTAAAAACATTTTTAGAAAACAGTTAACTTAAAATAAGGAGGAGCAATAGCTTCACGTGGCCAGCACTGCCTTTGGCACTTCCTAGAGCTGAAGCACTGGGAAGGCTTCATGTATTTACTGAGCTCAGCCACCCTGGACTATCTGGGTGATACACAAGTCGTTTGATGGATCCTCACAACTGCAAATCTGAGTTGATACTGCTGTGCTGCTCTCCTTAGCTAACCAGCTGCTCTGGAAACTGCTCCCTTGAGGAGGATGAGGACGCTGCTGGTGCTTCTCTGCCCCTCTCAGCAGACTGTCCCCTTCAGTCCCTTGGGTGGCTCTTGGTGCCTGGGGCTGGGCAGCTGCCAGGGCTGTGCTGGGAGAGGGGCCCCGTAGCCCAGCCTGCCCAGGCTGCTGGCATGGTTGGCTTTATTTATATTGCGGGATGGGGCTTGGGAAAGAAACAAACAGGGCAAAATCCACCACAGTGAGATCTAGGCTTTCTCTGCTGCTGTGCATTTTTTCATCTCTCAAGCATTGGCTGCTGTGACCTACTCGGATGTCATGCTCTTATCATTTGTCTAGGGCAGCTCAGTTGCCAAGTAAGTGGAGAATAGGGCTGTTTAACTTTGGATCTCTTGGGTATCGTTTCCCTTCAAGCAATCATTGAGGGCGGGGAGTGGGGTGGTGAGAAGGGGAAGTCCTGCATATCCTATGATTAAAACAAGCTTCCAACCCATAAGCAGATGAGGCTAATTCAAATCCCAGACCCTGATCTTCCAAACTACATGCAACTTACCTTGTGCCAGTGCTAAGTTCCTGAACACGTCTGAACTGTGTTGCTACTTCCCTGCTGTTTAAAAGGATTGTGACTGGTGGATGGTTTTAGTATAAAGCTCATCCTCTTGTTTGGTTTGTAGGTTGCAGTTATTGTCCTGGGAAACAAAACTGACCTCCTGGACCAAAGACAAGTGGAAACAGAAGCAGCACAGCAATGGGCAAGGGCCGAGAAAGTGAGACTGTGGGAAGTGACTGTGACAGATCGGAAAACACTGCTTGAACCCTTCACCTTCTTAGCTAGCAAACTGTCCCAGTCCCAGAACAAATCAACATTTCCCTTGCCTGGAAGGAAGAGCAAAGGGAATAACTGTGAAAACTAGACTAGCTTAGCATTGTCTCCTGCTGCCAGGTCACAGTCTAAGTCCTTTCTGTGCCATTTGCTCCTTGCAGTTTCACTTAAAGCAATAATATCATTCAGCAATAAAATCAGCAAGCTTATAGCTAAGAGGTATCCTTCCTTCTCATAGACTTGGCTTGAAAAAGCCGCTGGTGGTAAAAGCCTCAAAAAACACTTTATGAGAGCAGTTATTTTGCAGCCAGGGTTAAGGAGGAGGAAGGGACAGATGGATACCTCTCTAGCAGGGCTTTTACTATGCCTGGATACAGGCATGTTGAGGGACAAATCAACAAGCTTACCAGTATGTAATCCCCCTGCAGATCTATAGCCTGTAGTCACAAAAAGTATTAGCTGCAATAAAGCATTCAATTTGGAAAGGTAATATATATGAAATGGGAACAGTTCTTTTACCTTAACCTTCAACAGGGCCACAGGGCTTTTTGATGCTGCAAGAGGCTGAGATCAGTGTCTTGCTGTAGGGAAAGGGTATGTAGCAGGAGGAACAGTTATCGAGATTTAGCCACTGATGTTTTGCTAGTGTCTGGAAGAAAAAAATCCCAAACAAAATCATAAAAAAACCATCCCCCACATCTTTTGGGAAATACCCGAACATGAACCTTGTCAACAAAGTCTAGTAAGCAGTGCTTTCAGGTCAGGAATTCATTTGTAGAAACCAGAAAAGCTCTCAGAGCACTCATTGATTGAACAACAACCTAAGGACAACGTAGCTGTGGGTTTGTTCCAGCATGTCCACTACAAATCAGTCACATTCCCATAGGTGGTGATTTTACTGGGAATTATATGGATTGATTTTGTATGCAGGAGCTATTGCTGGGCTCTGCTTAGGGCACGCTTACCTGGCTGCTCAGGCAAGCTGCAGCAATCCACCCTCCCTAGGCCAGATAACAACTGGTACAAAGTGCTGTATGACTGCAGGTGGGGGCTCAGGAGGATGCGAGGCTGCCTTTTCAGAGACATCCCTGTGGCAAATGCTCAGAAATACCTGTACATGGTCTGGCTGCAGGAGCACAATTGCATGTGCTGTGTTTGACTCAACACTGGCAAACCTGTGTGCTGCAGGAATCTGCTGTCCTAGGCCAGCCTGGCAGTAAACTGAACAAAAAGGGATATATGGAGCAACAGAATGAGCTACTTTTCCCAGACAGGGGCCAGTTTTTGGCATTTAACAACTTGTACTAACTGATGCTAGCTTTTCTTTATATTTGAAGGCAAGAGCAGGGAGAGGGAGTGAAGTACCCAGCATTTTCCACTAAATTAATCCTCTTTTGAACAAATATTGAGAATTTCACTGTGAATCAGCAAAACCACAAGCAGTATTTGCACTGTCATATCATAACTGCTAAATAGTGTGCTTAATGATCACAATTAAGCTCATAGTATTGCTCTTCCTGAATACTGATTAATAAAGCCTGTCAGCATTACTAAAGTCTGTCAGCATTATTAATGTCAAAGCAGCAGTACACTTCACTGAAAATTAAGCAGGAATCCCTACCATTATAAGGAAGGTAGACGAAACTCTTTCTGTGCTTTGCTCAATATAGTTTGAATTGCTGTGGCCAAGGGGGAAGATAAGAGAGCAATTATGAATGAGCAAGCGCTTGTAATGCCCTGCTAGGAACATACAATTGTTTCTATTGCAACACTGCAGCTGAGTAAGCACTATAGCACGACCTCCCCCCACCGGGCCAGTAATAGTCATTGTCCCCAGCAATGCTGCAGCATGACACTCCCTCCTCACTCATTCACTCATTTCCTATTGAACTCCAGGCTTCTCCCTACCCAGAAGGCTCCGTATCTGCCTGCATGCTTGGGAAGTGGAGGTGACTTCAGAGCAGCAGTGGTTCACCTCCTCACTGCAACCTCTTACCAAGGAAGGGGTCATGTTCTTATTCAGCCCTTCTGGAAGAGACTTGAATCTGCTTTGGATCAATCAAAATAAGTGAAGATGTCTACTAACAGCACATCACTAAAGCTGACCCTTGAGCCAAAGGAGTGCAGGTTGACAAGTCAGAATGAACTTAAAATGTCTGGAGATGGAAAGAATGGGGATGACTGGTTCCTGTCCATCTCTGCATGCTGCAGACTCAATGACAATTCTTCTGCCAAGGCTGATGTCACCTGTAGGCTGCCAAAGCTGTGCAGTGCAAGGGTAGCTTGCTCACTCAGTCCACTGGACTCCCAGGACTTGACAATGTTTTAAGACAGTCAAGAGAAACAGATCATCTAAATGACTAAGGCCATTTTTCCAAAGAGGCTACATAAAGGCAAACACATTTTCTTTGATTTGGCTAAATTCAGAGTTTAGATAATTTGAGGCATTCAGATTAAAAAAAAAAATCACCACCCACTATTTTCTTTCATAAACTTATTCTGATTTTTTTCTAAATATTATAGTGTTTTCCCGACAAGTGATGGAAAATCTAGTGTCTCATCTGCAAATGATATGCACACAGTGGCTGTACTGAGTAAAAATGAAACTTGCTGTAGTAGAGTTTTACATAGGGTTAGTAAGCAAAGTACAGAGTATAACATAGTAGCTAATGGGCAGAACATGTATTTTGTTCTTAATGTTCCACTGACTCAAACCCTGTTCTAGGTCACTGGGGTCACTTACCTTCTGCAAAACTAGAGTCCCTTCACAAGATAATGGAGAAAAATTATTATAAAGAAGAAAAGCAAGTTAGTAAATGAAACCATCTTTCTCTGTTCCTCTAAAGCCTCTACCCTGCTGAATAAACACTGTACACAAATCAGTTGCCCCACCAGTTACAACAGTTAATTTGACATGTCCTGGTTGCACAAAGCAAGAAGCTGGCAAAAACCTACTGAGATTAAGCCATTTACTCTTTACTCAGTAGAGGAGAGGGAAAGATTACCAGAGATGCTTCAAGTGTGATACAGCTACATACCAAACAGGCAAACAGCTGAGGGAGCTCATACACCAAAACATGCTCTACGTCAAAATGACAGCAGTTTAGCCAATGAGGGTAAGGTGCTACTACCCACAGCCACCCAGCAAAATCTCTAATTTACAGATTACTTTGGACCAAGTTAGATTTGCTCTGTATCTAGATAGGAAGAGAAGTATGTAAATGAAATACATACAGAATTAATTTTAAAGTACCAAACCAAATCCAAGAGCAACGAGCACTCACAAGAATGTTGCAAGGTGAAGCACTTGCCATGTGAAAATGAATCTGTGCTTCCGGCCTTTACCTTAAGGGAGTGGTCAGAAATGCCATATCCACAACTAACTGCCCTGTTGCTACACACCTCAATGTAAACACTATATCTCTAGGAGATAATCTTTACAGGTAGTTAAAGGATATACAGATACTCCTTTACCATGTTGTCTGTTACCTTACCAGGACACGTTTCCTTCTCTTCCAAGTGTGAAAAGACCACTCCATCAGAAAAGCACCAAGACATTCTTTTCTTCCTTTTACTTCCTGCCTCTTTCCCTGCCAGAGAATTTACACTTTCCTGGTTGTATTTAGAAACAACATGCCAGTCCTGCAGAGGCAATGCTGTGAAAACTTAAGCTAAAAAGTAACTATCCTGGAATCTGTGTCAAGTTACCTCCTCACGGCCAGGTCCCTGCACAGCACTTAGTGAATGGTTGTGAAGGCCTTATGCTGTCATTCATTGTATGGTTGTCTAGAACTGCCTTCCTAAAATACCAGCAGCCAGTGCACTCACCTGCAGATCTCCCTTGTCCTTAACCACAGCATAAATCCTCCAAAGCATAAAGAGAGAGCATTCTGGTAAAATGAGCAAGGGACTAAGCAGAAATCTTTTCTTCTTCTTTTTTTTTAAACATCTTTTTATTAGCACAGTAACAAATGCAGACTTAAGTAGCCCACAACATACAACCAATCCACTGAGTGACTCCTATTCCACACCTTACAGTTAAACAGCTTAAGGTATTTCACTACAGGTTACCGTAAGTCCTGATTAAACCCTTTACTCTTTTCACAAAGATAGATTGGCTTATAAAATAATACATTAACTACTTCTCATTTCATATATGAGGCCATATATCCACCTCTCCATATCACAGATCATGAGATGACCATCTTTAAAAAGGATTTGTTAAATACCAATGTGCCCTCCATAGGGAAAAACAATCCCAACATCTTTTTACAAAAAAACCCAAAACAACTCAACCCAGAACAAAATAAATCCCTCAAACCCAAACAAACAAAAAGAAAAAACGGTGTGTAGAGTCTTGAAAGGACTTTTACATAAATGTCAACTTATGTACCTGTACAAAATTAAGCTGTTTTAATCTTTTACATATTGCAAGCAAACTGAAAACCAAAAAAGTCTAAGAAGTTTACATTCTTCTCGGTACTATATGTGAGCTAATATTGCTGAACTAATTACAGTCTTAAAGTATGCTATTCCAAATCCTAGCTGTCTACTGTAGCAAGATACCTTAAGTTACAACAACAAAATCTTAGGAAATAAAAGACTGAATAAAATCTGTTATAGAAATACCCTACTCTTTACCAGCACCCTCCCTCCCCCCACCCCTTCAAAATCATAAGCAGCTCTTTCCATCACAGACAAATAATGTAAGAGTTTGACGAAAATCCAATTTATGTAGCGTATCTTTTGGTCCATTGTCTGGCCATTCTGTCATGCTCTGCTCTGTTAGTCATATACTGAGTGGCAATGCTTCCAACCAGGGGGTCAGCTGAAAAAGAAACACACCGCTTATTTCAGACAAGTTACCCAATAAAAACTTTAAAATAAAGCTGAAGTGTGAATTTCATACAAGGCAAACACACAGGTACACTGTAACAACTTAAACACGCTGAATTGATGATCTGTATCTTCTCTGATTTTGTATATTTATGGTGATGTANAGTCATATACTGAGTGGCAATGCTTCCAACCAGGGGGTCAGCTGAAAAAGAAACACACCGCTTATTTCAGACAAGTTACCCAATAAAAACTTTAAAATAAAGCTGAAGTGTGAATTTCATACAAGGCAAACACACAGGTACACTGTAACAACTTAAACACGCTGAATTGATGATCTGTATCTTCTCTGATTTTGTATATTTATGGTGATGTACTAATCTGTAATTTAATAGATTGAAATGCCAATAAAGTTTTAAGAAGTTTAAGACACAAAATCAATCATATTTTGCATTACTGAATGTTTTCACCAATTCACAAATTTCAGGTTTATTTTATTCCTTGTAAAGGTGCGTGACATACTCATGTTAAGTGTACTTGTAACAATGTAAAGCTGCCTTCTAGGAAGATAAAATCTCAAGAAGGGGTTTAGTACAACAAATTTGGTACACTGTGAAATCTGGCCTTTCTCTCCTCTTTAGACATATAAAAATGCAACCTGTAAAATGACTTTGGAAATGAAGATACATTCCTCTCAGCTTGTGTGGACAGCGGGTGGGTTAGAGCAGCAGTGATGACCACTTGTGACATAGTCGGTCACTTCTTTTAAATGGATGATGGAAAGTAAAAGGTGAACCCCCATGTTTTCAGAACTGTTTGTGGCTCTTCAAGCTCTATTACTGAATTACTGTAGCCCTACAGACCAGTGAAGACTGGACTTGGAAGGGGAAGGAGTTTTCATGTACAGGAGGATTGCTTGTTTCCCCATGGGTCAGCCTGAGGAGCAGTGAATAGCAGGCTGGTAAGGTGTATCTCCCCCTCCACCACCTCCAGCCCCTCTCTGACTGCCCTGGAGAGGGAAATGTACTCCACCGCAGGCATGAGCTCAGCTGGCCATACCTATGGAATGAGGTTATTGTTTAGGTGCTGGGAAGAATGCAATGCGGACTTACCGGGGTTACAGTCTGTGAGGAGGGAGCAGATGGAGAGGAGAACTTTAGAAATGGTTAACGCTGGACTCCAGTTGTCTTTTAAAATGTCCAGGCAGATGACGCCTTGGCTGTTAATGTTACAGTGGTAGATCCTTGTCCGGAACGTTACCTGCAAGAGAGGGGTCATGAGCGGGTGTGCCGGGGTGTCACAGGCTGCGGGGAGGGACAGGGCAGGAGTTCCGAGCGAGGGAGCGAAGCAGCGCCCAGGCCGCCGGCTGAGCCGGGTACCGGGCTGACCCACGCCGGCCTCCCCGGGCCGCCGCCGCCCTCTCGCGGCGGAAACAAAAAAGAGCCGAATGAACAAAAATGAGAAACAGTCTCAGGAGCCAACTTCCACGGTCAGCGCAAAACTCAGGTTGTGGCGGG
>VZUA01102713.1:1414-21706 GCA_013401035.1 Horornis vulcanius
GTTTAGCATGCACTCTCAGGAAATATGATTGGTTACAGTCCATCACATCGTTGGGCCTCCTTTATCTAATTCTTGCATTCTTGGTATTCTGCTTCCCAGGCTCTTCTTTCTTATTTTAGCACTGTTTCTGTCTCAGTAACCTTGATGAATTCCTGAGAGTTCTGATAAGAATAACTAAAGATGGTTAGGCCTAAGCTATTCCAATACATTGCTACATGATGGAAGCACCCAGGGGCAGCTGGTTCTCAGAGTGTCCACTGGGAGCTGCCTGGTTTCCTCAGTCAGTACTAAAGCTGCAGGACAGCTGTGGTTGGAGCGGGACTATTGGTAAGGCCTGTGTGCCTCAGTGCACCCAGGTGAAAGAGCCCCAAGTGCTGTGCCAGACCCTGCACCAAGGACAGGCACCTGCATTAGCTCCTTTAATGAGCTGTGTACTGTGGTACTTTGCTGCTGCTGGTGATACAGGCGATATCTTATTCACTGAAATGTTCACCCAGGGAGATAAACAAGAGAGTTGCTCTCTGACTCTGCTTCAGCAGGCAATTTTTAAATGAAAAATGAAATTATCTAGGCAGAATGCAGGCAGGTATGTAATCACAGCGTCCTACTCCCCCCAGAAACACATGAATTGAATCATGCTGTGTTTGGCAATACAGCAAACTGCTGACTGTGTCACCTAAACAGAGAGAGCTGTATGAGGGGTGCTTTACCCTGTGCTGGGAGCCTATTAAGGAGAGCATTTTCATGTGCTGGGGAAGCTGTAGATGACAGAGTGCAGCAGAGTTTTTTCCAATGAGAGCAACCAGCACATCACACATACAACAACTGACACAAGATACATGACAAGGAAGAACAAATGCACATCTTCATTCTGTTGGGTTTGATATTCATATGGGTTTAACTGAAAATCGTGTCCCAGGCTCACCAACTAATATTTACCACGTTTAAAGTATATTACATATAACATTAATACATGCTTACTAACCTTAACATAATTAACGGTACATAATATTTAACAAAAAAATTGGGAAACTACTACTGCAAGTTTGCCCCAAGTTATGGTATGGTCTCCACAACCTTAACAACATTGTGATAGTCTCAACAATGGTCAAAGATTTACCTGGAAACTGCGTATGGATCAACCCCAGATGAGCTGAGTGCTTTAACCATGGGACAGCCATGTGAAAGAGGAGGTACTGCCTCTCTTGGTCACATTTGGTTGGTGTCTCCCTTCTAGGAGGAATGCCATGGGAACTATTAGGTTGAGGACTGCAGACCTGCATGAGAGCTAAATGCTAAGCTACTTGCATAGTGCTGACACCAACATGCCTTGGCCATGGAAGTTTGAAAACCTAGAGAGAATCCTAAATGCAAAGGTGTGCATTCATACAGACTTTTAAGTATCAACAAAGAAGAGTGAGGTCAGGCCTTGTACTTTTGGATCTCTCATTTGAAAACTTACAATGTCTACTTATACCAGGTGCCAGTAGAATACATATATACCTTCAAATGTATTGCATTCAATATACTGTGTAAAATAAGGTAATTTCAATAGCTCTCTCCAGGTTAGACTGTTCTGTTCCAAATTGCAGTGCTGTAAATACAAGTAACTGCACTGAATCTGCTTATTAAACCCCTTTTTTAAAATGATCAAGATGACTGACCCCAAATAAGCCATAGCATGAAGAATTTTTTCTAAAGGGGTAGTTTGCATAAGGAATGCATAATTTTACAGATTTTCCAGGTGCCTGAGACCTGGGTTTTAAGAAGAAAGGGGGAAGGACTAACCTCTGAAACATTAAATGTGAACTTTCAAACTTATAAACATACAGTAAAATATTTATTCTTAACAAAGAATAGTGCATGTCTTGTGGCTCAAACTAATTTGCAAACACTAAAAAGTCAAAAGCCTAGAAAAACCTATCTTCCATAAATACCACTGTAGATTATCAAAGTACCATGAATATTTTGTGCAGTTAGTATGATGATGGTAAAGCATCTTTACACATTTTGGTTGAAAAATGAGACAACATATCGACTTGTTTTCTGTTTAGGTATGAAACACATTTTCATATGATGCACAGAGATTATTAGAGCATGAACTAAGATTAAATATTGGAATAAAATTCCTGTATTTCTGGATAACACTGTAAATCATATGCACTGAGGCCCATTACAACTTCAGTTGGGAGGCTCTAAAATATAAGTGATCAGCTCTGCTAGGGGAAATTCTGAGGACAAAATATATATTAAAGGTAATAATACTAAAATGTTGGTCTTTTAGGGATCAGATTATATAGGTTTGAAACTTTGGGGGTGGTTTTTTTCGGGTTGGGTTTTTTCACCTCTTTCTTTGTAGATTGCTGTGAAATCAGCATGGGAATGTAAGTTTTCTCAATTTAGGCTCAAAGAGGTAAAAGGCTATTTTTTTGCCTCTTCCAAACTGGAAATAAGTACTCTGAAATCTGTGGAACAACATCCAGATTAATCTAAAATTTTGCTTTCATAAAGCTACTCTGGTAATCATTCAGTGGCATAAAACATGTTTTTCCAGTAATGTTATGTGTAATGCTTCACTGGTAAATTATTGAATTTGATGAATTTAGTGTACTAATTGGGCTTTTAGACTTATCAATTTACTTAAGGTTTTACATTTGATGGGTTTTTTCCAAACACGTGAGAAATGTGTGGACTATAACATGCCACATTTATCTCATTTATTTCTGACAGCTTAGAAAGAATACAAAATCCTTTATTTTGCCTTTTTTACTAATTGTATGCCATATATTAGCAAGTGTTTTTAAAATTGTAATGTGTAGCATCACTTGATTTCAAAACACATTACAGAAGTAGAACACAACTATGTAGTAATTGAAATTTTATGCTTCAATTCTCCACCACATCTGAGCATTTCAAGATTAGTCTATTGAAGATGATTGCCTCTGAACTATCTGATTGCGATGGTTTACAGAGCTTTCACTTTCACCCCAAGTATTTACCTGATCATATACACTCTTTTCATACTCTTGTTAGACACAGTAATCTTAGAGGAAGAAGCTTAAATAAAATTATGTTCGTTGTAATCTGCCTAAAGCAAAAATATTTTAGTCTTGAAATTTAAATACTTTTGTTCCCATTCTATGAAGAATTCCAATAGTACTAAGAACTTAGCGGATATTCCCAACTGCATAATGCATGAGCCTACCCCAAACCCCTCTTATTAATAAACCACTACATTTAAAATAGTCTTTGGTCTGAAGAGACAAACCAAAACAAAAAAATGAGACAATAAGTACTGGAAAACTTAACTTAAAATTTATTTTTGCTTAAATAATTTTATAAGGTCATTAAAATAATAATCATCATCATCACAACTATTCTTTGACACATTTTGTTAATATCTTCACTATGCATCACCAGTATGCTATTTATTCTGAACATATTTAGAAAAAAATTAGAAAAAAACCCTTTACAATTCATTCGTTCAAACAAGTATCCCTTTTGAAGAACTCAACATCTTTTTGACCTGAATATTACCTGCAATATTTTTCTTTGGTGCTGAAAACTCACACAGCAATGTGATCAATAACCTGTTTGCCCAAGAGCAACCTCAAATATTTCTGATATGTTTATTCACCTATTTTCTGGCTTTACTATGCCATGATTACTGGCTGGAAATATGCTTAAGGATGGACGCCTGCCCTATTCCTTGCATTGCACTGTTCTGACTGTGCTGTGCTGAAGCATCATTTAATAGGCACTTAGTGAAATGCAGGCAAAGCAGGTGAGGCAGAGTGCTCAGTCTTCCCCTGACTGCTGTATGACCTTGTCAATATGCTGCTCTACAGGCAGGGAGTACAAGACACCTACAGAAGACCTGAGAAGGAGCCACAGCAGTTTGCTCCAAATAAAAAAATAAAAACAACTCCAGCAATACTCTTGTGTTGACTGAGTTGTAGCCAGGCTAAGGATTTAGCACTAAGATTAAAAATACTGTCATTTTCTGTCATTATTAAGTAATATACTTTTAGTGCTGCTTAACACGTTATACAAGGACAGCATGGCATAATGCTTTCTTGCCCATAAGATCCTGCCTAACTGAAAGCACTCGCACACTTTTCAAGGCACCACTTCTAAACTGGCTCCTCAAAAGATGGGAAGGCAGAGTTTGCCTGCTGGGAAGTGTGGCGCCCAGCGGCACCCTGGCCGTGCGCTGAGGGAAGAACCCAGAGTGGGTGAGGCGAGAGTTGCTCGAGCGCCTGTCGCAGCCTCCGGCCCGGCCGGAGCAGCCCGGCCCGTACCCCGGGGCAGCCCGAGGGGAGGCAGCGCCCAGGGCCGCCGGCCGCCTCACCAGCCGCGGGCCGCCCCCTTCCCGGGCGCCCGCCGGGGCCGCTCGCCGCCTCCTCCGCCCCCGGTAAATCCCGCGCGTGCCACCGGCCATTGTGGCGTCGCAGACGGGTTCTGGCCGCGGCCCTGTTGGTGCCCGGAGCCGGAATCCAGAGCTGCCCAACCCGCAACGGGAGCAGCAGCACGTCCCGCGCTGACAGCACTGCTCGTCCCTGCCGCCGCAGGGTCGGAGGCTCCTGGCCGCCGCCAGTGCGCGGGGCGGCCCTGTGTGCCTTGTGCCGACCGCCTGTCCTCATCCTCTTTGTTTCCCTTGCCCTCATCCTCGTGCTCATCCACACCCAGGGCCCAGCAGCCCGCCGGGTGGTCGCCCCCAGCAGGGCCATGTCGTGGCACACGCTGTAGGGAATCGGGTGGCTCTTCAGCAACAAGTGACAGCGGTTGCCAGGCGGCAGCAGCCCTTCGGGGCAGCCCTGTACTGCCACCACCGATGCCTCGGCGGTCAGTGAGAAGGTCCTGGGCAAGCTGCACCGTGCGGCTGCCCGTGGCGACCAGGCCTGGTTGAGGTGATGGTGCTGTCACCTGAAGCGACAGACTGGACCAGATGTGTGTTTAAAGCACGTTCGTACTGTGCTGTGTGTTGCTGATTGACTGGTGGAAGAACAGAACAGAAAAATCCATGTTGGCATCTGGCACAGCAGCAGGTGCCAACAGTTTGGATGGTAGGGGGTCTGGTCTTCCAAAGGGGCAAGACAGAGCAGCTGGGGAATTGCCCTGGAAGTCCAGAATGGCAGCCTTAGACTGATCATCTCTCCATCATCAGACCTCCAGTGGCCTCCATCCACTCAAGTTGGGACCTGGCCGCACCCTGAGCCTCATTTTGGATCCTTGGGAAGTGCTGCATGGATAACTACATAAAAGGTTAAGTTATAGTTTGAAACTTGTCAGCATTATGTAACCAATAAATTCATAATATGGTTTAAATTAAGTCTCTTTTCTAGTTCAGGTAGACTCCTGTCTCTTGATATTTTTTTTTTTTTTTTTTTTTTTTTTTTTTAGGATTAGTAGATGACTTAGTTTAGGGTTTTTTTGTTTGTTTGTTTGTTTNAAACTTGTGGTTTACAGGGCAAATTCTTGTTAATATAGCTGCATTATTTATTAATTTATGTATAATCAGTGTTTCTAGAACAAAATGTTACAGTCCTGTGTTTCACAACACACAAAGCTAGACTGAAACAGCTTACTCGCCAGATGTTTTGGCAGCCCAGCATACCTTCACAGAACAGCTTTCCATTCTGTCAGCAGCAGCCACAGCTTTGGTTCCTTTTGTCACCCAACCAAAGCAACTCACCTCAGCAATTATCATTTGCTGATTAGTTTCAGTTAAGCAATCATAGCTGAGATTTTGGCAGCCTGTTCTGGAACAGATTTATTAACGATGATCAATTATGACCAGGTGGAATTTCTAACATATTTTTTAAATTGTTTTGGGGTGGTTTTTTTTTTTTGTTTGACAATATATGGGAAGTCTCCCATTAGATAAAAGCAGTTAACGAGCTGACCCTGCCATCTGCTGTCATTTCTGCTGCTGCTTCCACGGTTTAATGCCTGCTCAGAGTCTCCCAGGTCACTCCCTCTCCTTCAGCTCAGCATGGAATACAAATCTTTCTAATGAGCCCACACAGTGTTGAAGATTTGTCATTCATGCTGTGCCTGGTTTCATGTAGCACAACTGCTGAAAGCTTCACTTGCAAGATGGGCTGGTGTTATCTTCAGTAAAAAATAGCACTGAACCAGAAAAGGCTCACTGAGAGAATCTGCAAAATCCACCAAGTTTCCCAGTTTTCAAGATAAATAAGTGTAGAGACGGTGAGAATGATAAATAGCAAATTTGTCTTACAATTTGACATTTTGATTGTTTCTGTGTACTTTACAGAGCTGCAGCTAGTTACAGGTGAGACAATAGTGTGCAATACTGTGACACCCAGTTATGATACTCAGCCTACCACAAGTACATCACTGCTGCAGCAATAAGGACACCAAACAGAGGGAAGCATTCCATGGTGCCCATACATGTCCACGCCTCAGCATGCCTGAGGCACATACAGAAGCACACTTCCCACAGCAAGATGGAATTCACCCATTTTTTGTCCTTGTGCACAGGGGTGAGGGGCCCACAGAATGTTAGTCTTTGAAGGTATCAGTTCAAGAACTTCCTAGAGAATATAGATGTTCTCCTCTGAAGAATGGCCTGGGTTGGAAGGGACTGTAATTGCCTCATTCCAGCCTCCCATGTTGTGAGCAGGGACACTTCCACTAGATGACGTTGCTCTAAGCCCCATCCAACCTGGCCTTGAACACTTCCAGGGATGGGGCATCCACAACTTCTCTGAGCAACCACAGTTGCCTTCCAGTGCCTCATCACCCTCACAGTAAAGAATTTCTTCCTGACATCTAATCTTCCTAATCTAAACCTACTCTCTTTCAGCTGGAAGCCATTCCCCCTTGTCCATGACCACCTCTGGTGGTGCACTGACCATATTTTTGTCTTATTTTTGCTGTCCTACTCTGTCACAGGACTAAAGAGAAACAAACAAAACACTGAAAACCACTTTCTTTCAGTACAAGACCAATACCATAATTCAAATCTACACAAACACCAGAGAAAACCATTTCCCAGCATTATCTCACACAGAGGGGAAAAGCCCAGTAAAGCATGTGGTAAAAATACAGTACTTCTCAAAATGCAGCAAGTATTCCAGAAGTCAAAATTGATCTTTATGGCCTGAAAACCAATTTTCTCTCTTTTTTTTCTCCCTGCTTCCTCCCCTGTAGCCCCTGTCTGCATGTTCAAAGTAGCAGGTTATGACTTGCTTTGATTTTGCTTGCTTATCATCATGCAGCTCAGGTTTTACAGCTATAAAAAGTCCACTGAATTATAGCTTCAGGGGGGTTGACAAGATGTGCTTTAGTTCTGAGACAGAATTTGGAGAGGGAACTGTAGATGCAGGAAAACTCTCCTTGGCAACATAAAAAGCCTCTGTCCAGCATCCACACTCTTCCTTTGCTGAATTTAATGGCCTGAGGAGAGCGCAGCACAGTAATATTCTGTTGCTTCAACTCCTAATGCACTAGCTAAAAAAAAAGTTTAGTCTATTGATATGTTTTGATCCTTGTAAAGTGTTTTGTGCTCATGTCAGCAAGTTTTATTTTCTTCAGATGAGACCAAGTTCATTAGGTACCAGCTGCTTTCACCCAACTCCTCTTGGACACACAACATTTCTAAAACTTCGGTATGAATCTTCAGATTAATTTTACTGGGTGTTGTATCGCATCCTTGGATTTACCACAGCATTGTACTTACAAAGGTGAACTGAACATCTCAAGATGAAGCCCAGAGATCAGGCCACATCAGACTCAGCTCGGGCACATCTACAGCAAGCTCTCCTCTCACAACACATGGCAATAAGAGACTGGCATGGAAGTTCAGATGGACAGCTGGCTCTTCAGGGCACATTCAGAGTATGAGGGCAAATCGTTGCACAAGTTACATCCCCTGAATGTAACATGGCCCAAAGACTCAGAGGAATGATCTCTCAAATCAACTTGGGCTTAAAGTGTAGATTCAGCATTTCCTCCCTGCCCCTATCCATGCTCAGCAGCCCTACAATGAAACTGACATCCCCCACCCTGTGTGTCTACCTGGCATTACTTTCTCCATGAGAAGATCAGGAAACAAGGCAAAGGATTCCCATTTATAGGACATGCTGGGACTGAGCTATTGCTCTATCTGTGAACAAAAACTCCTATGGGAATAGTTTGATGGGTAAACTTCCCCCTCAGCTTTTGTTCCCAAAGCCCTTGCTTATAATCCCCCCTGGGAACAGTTGCTGTGCTACATCCCCTTCAGGCTGTGCTTTTGAAATATTCCCCACAGGAAAGGCAGAAGTAGCTCCTCACTGATGGTCTTTCTTTTGAAAAGTAAGGGGAAGCACTTCAAGCAAAGTCAGTGAGGTCAACAAAAACCAGCAGCAATAGCAGTCTCTCACAAATAAGCAAGAATGTAATGCAGAGAGTTCCTCTGTAGAATTTTCCAGAAGCAAAATAAATTGAAATACACAAGTGGATGTAGTTCCAATAGCAAATCAATGATGTAAAACATTTAAATATTTAACCAAATTTCAGCAGCAAAATTATGAGCTATCAGAGAAGCTATTTACTATGAAATTTTGACATTGATTTGCACCCTAAAATACTGAGATGTTAATTGCAAAATGCACTGCATCAGTTATGCACTATGGGTTAAGAAAATAACTGTTTAGCAGGGAAATAATTAAATATTTTGTAGAGCTTTGCTATTTAGAAATTCTTTGCCTTTGCAAAGACTCACGACAGTCTCTATCCTCTGGTAAGCCATAGCAAAAGAGAAAAACCCCCACCCCAAGGCCTTTGTAAAATAAAAACGCCCTCTATTTTTTCAGGACTTCCAGCTTCCCTTCTGCTCCCTTCAGCTCAACAAGTAGTAGCTGGTATAACATCATGCTACAAAATAGCCTAAAGAAATATACTTGATGCTTCAGTTTCAGGTAACATTTCAATTTCTCCCACTACTTCTGCTGGCTGAGTCAAAACACACTTGGATTAACTGTCAGGTCATCAAGGGTTTCGCCTAAATTTTATTTGCACGCACGCCTGATTGTTTTGTTTTTTTTTTTTTTTTTTTTTTTTTTTTTCTCCAGCTGTTGACTTTCTCTTCCCTTCTTCTAACACAGTCTTCCTGGAATATCAGTCAATTGAAGAGGAATTCTGAACTGTGTCCCTAATACAAGTTCCAACCTAGGTAAATTTGCCCAGCTGTGCCTGGAAGGATCATGTCATAGGCTGCATCCCCACTGAAGTCTGACAGCCCTCAGCCTGTCAAAACAGACACATCAAGTTCTTTACTGAGCAATCATTAAAAAAAAACCAAACAAACCAAACTTTTTTTACACATGAAGTATGCAGCTCTAAACGTTTCATATTTCTTGAGGTTTGAATAGTTTAGCTATTTAATCCCCAATGCTTTTTTTGTTAATGTTCGCCAAACTAATAATTCTAGTTTCTTCTATGAAATATATGTCAAAAGCTGAATTAAAATGTCAGCAAGAAGGTAAAGACGAATTAAATTAATAGGAAAAGGGCTTTCTCCCACACAATCTAGTTCAAGGTCAGAATCTCAAGGGATCCAGTGGCGACCATCCTTCCACAATATCCCACCAGATGGGACTTTGCCCTTTGGCCAGCATGTCAGGGCTCTGCCTGAATCATCAGAAATTCCAGCAACCAGCAGAGTTCTGGAGCAAAGATCTGAATCTGTCGGCACTGGGTTAACTGAGACAATGGTGCTACATGCTTCACTGACCACAGTTACATTCAAAACAAGATGCTTTTCATTATTTATACCTCAGGCACTGACTCCTGCCTACTGGTATGTTTTTGCTCCATCACTGGTTTTTTTGCAGGTGCTGTTGGACAATCAGTGAACAGGAAGGACTGTCAGGCAGGAGGGCAATGTGCCACATTGATACAGAAGATTTTCACATACCTATACCCTGTTCTGTGTGAGCAAGGCCATAACTGCTCTACCCTGAAACCTCTCCTAAGAGGGGTAACTTCAGCATTGTGCTTCTTTCAGGACACAGCAATTGGCCTGACACAGCATCTGACCTGGGACATCATAACTGAGTTCACTCACGCTATGGAGCTATTATGCCATCATGAGAACTAGTCTGAACTGCATCATTTCAAAGCCAGCCAGCCAAGTTTGAGGATGTTTCTCTGGCATCCCAGAGACAACAGCATCCCAAATATAGTATTTGAATACAAGATTGTGTCACCTCTTACACACACATTGGCTGACATTCAAGCTATTGAGAAGTAAGAGCAACTTGTTCCAATCGGTCTTCCTGTGTGAGCTTCTGATTTACTCACCATCATCCAGGAAGTGGTAAAATTATATTTATGACTACTACATAAAATTCAAACAAGACCTTTATTTACATTAGGTTTTTCAAGCAGTGGGTGTTGCAACATACATAACAAAATTTCATACTACATTTTTTATAGGTAATCAGGTTGAAAAACTGATCTACAGAACCAATTTGTCAAAACTGGCTAAGCAGAAAATGTGTCAACTCGGCTTAAGAGACTCTGCCAATTATACACCATTTTCTATCATTCAGGGTATTTCTGATGTCCTGGTTATAAAAACAGAATGCTCATGCAGGTTAATTTACAGTGAACTCTCTAGTAAATTTTACGTTCTGCACTCGTTCAGAAGAGCATGTCAATATTCTCCCCACCTTGTCTCACAAAGCAATTACAGGTCCAAATGGGGAGAAAACTCAATCAGGAGATTTTTAACAGAAAAGAAAAAGTGGATCTAGCATGACAAGGAGTCAGAACTTTCATTCTGTGGCTAACTGAATTAGAATCTCTCATTCTGTAGAAAACAAGTTGTACTGTAAAGATTAATCAAGTTCTTTTATTTCATACTAACATTATGCAGCAACCAATATGAGCATCTAGGTAAACAGAGACTTAGTGAAATGTTTTGCTGCAAAGCTAATGCACACAAATGATAAAGTCATCAACTCTGCTTACTGCCAGAAATAAAAAAAAAAAAAAGGCTTCAGGAGCAAATAACACTGATTCATACTGTACTGTGCTCAAGCACTAGTCAACAAAATCTATTAAACTACATGGGTGGAAAAAAAATCAGAGCAGCTTTGTTATCTTACTTGTGACACCTTATTTAAATTTCAGGCATTACTTCTTTATATCAGCATAAATATGTAGCCTTCTACAGGTTTCATGATGTAGTTACAGACATAAAAATGTTATAGTAGAAAGCAAGAGATCGTTCAAGGAATTTCAGACTTTGAAATCAGCAAGATACAAAGCTAAAATTCATTTGTTCCTTTTCAAGTTATCAATACTTTCACTAAAACATAAATATTTTAACATATATTATTTTTTCTGACATTCAAAATTGTAAAGTCAATATGGCAGAATTATTGTTAAAAGCACATATTTACAAATATTCTTTTTTCCATACATAAAGTATTTGGCATAATTATAACAATCTTACTGCATACACAACTGTTTGCTTCTTTTTCACATAATGGTACACTCCTTATTAAAATTTACCAATTATGTACAAAAATACTTGAACATTTATTATAGAAAACTTCTATAACTACTGTCAACAGCTTGTAACTGCTGAAGGTTTAATTGAGAGAATATAAAAAAGTGGTCACTTTCTTCCAGTTAAACTAGCAACAAATCAAACACAGCTAAGATCAACATGAGCTTCCCAACAAAAGAGGGAGAATATTTTTAACAATATGATTTAAAATGTAGTTCACACATCTGTTCCCAAGCACATTTAAACAGTCAATAAAAGAAAGAAGATACAAAACATACATACAGAAGGTGCTTTTTTTTTTTTTTTTCGCTTCCCCTCCACATTCCTATGTCTTGGCATTAGCTTTCCAGAGCTCTTCACATGCCAGTCACTAAAATACAACCTAAGGCCAAACACCATTCTCAACAATAAAGATGATGGTGATGAACTCAAGCTTAAAAGCAAATCAAAAGCCTGGCTCCAATGGCACGTACACATCCAAGGACCTGTTCAGAATTTTTGCTAGATTTTTTACAAAATTATTAATGACCTTCGCAATTAGCTTTTGAAATGTATGGATTGTAAACCAGACATTTGTATTTTTAAGAATTGGCTCATTTAGTGAATTGCCTTGATACTAGTCAGTACTGACTCTTGTACACAAGTAAAATGAGCAATTCATTTGTACCTATTTCATACACAGATTGTATTTTAGGGTGAGCTTTCAAGAACAGCAGGGAGCATCCACTAGAAAACTGCTAGCTTTAAAAAAAAACCCAACAAACCCCAAACTAAAACAACAACAAAAAAATACATTAACTGGAAGAATAAAAGTAAATTGCACCTCAAAAAGAAAAAGGATGTGTCAGGTACATACACTAATGGCACAAAACCTTATTGGGATTCACCAGAATGGTGCTGTACGCTGAATGAAATACAGGTATTTTTCCATCCTAAAAATAACATAAGCCAAGTGTGTGTTTCAAAAATTCCAAACCACATTCTCACAACAGTCCTCTGCTGTATAACTTGCATTATATCTCAGTTTTGCCACATACATTTGAAATGACCAACCTGTTCATCAGATAAGAGAAACAACTTTCAGCCTACTTGCAGAAACATCCTAGTCTACAGACTACTCTGTTAGAAAGCGTGCATTTATCTCTAGTAGTAAAGATCCAGTCAGTATATTCTGCATTTTGTAAGAAGCATTCAGCTAACTCAGATGAGAGTTGTAGGGTTTTAGATTTTTTAAATAAAACTAAAGTACAAAAAAAAATTATCAGTATTCACCACCATGAAATTAAAAAAAAAATCCTCTCATTCATGCTTCCTATAATATCTGGCAACCTAAATTAGTAATTTCATTTCAAATGTGCAACATAATATTAATAAGCATTTCAAAATTACTCAAAAGAAAAGGTGGACAAAATATTAAAGTGCCTAACTAAATGAGTTTTACCATTTTTAAAAAATATTATTTCTTAAACAGTAAAGAATGCGTTGCAATTAAATATAAAAGTGGCTTCTCATAGCTGAGAGACTTTGCGGGGCAGAGGCCTGGGCCGGGGAACCTGCTCAGTCCTCCTGCTGCTGTTTTCCAGGTTGTTTGGCCGCACCAGCTGTGGCTTGGGTGGCAGTGCTGGAGGGTCTGCGGCGGGCGGGATGGAGAGGCTGTGAGGTAGAGGAACGGAGCGTTTCAAAGTCCGCTCATACACGCTGTAAGGTGGCGGGGTTTTGCTTTCTTTTCTCACAGGCTCCTCAGAAATGCTGTAGCTTGGGACAGTCACTGCTGGTTCGCTGCCTTGGCTTTCAAAGCCTGACGTTTCTGATGTGCTACATCGGCTGAGCGAAGAGATGCCGCTGCTGTAACTCCCTGACAGCGCTGGGGAGTTGGATATGAGCCCCGAGGAATGATACTCCACTGGAGACGGTGTGAATGATTGCACAGACCCCTGCTCAAGAGAAAGGGCAGAAGAAAAATTTACCTGGCATATAGGAGGGAGGGTATTTCTGTGCTCAGACTGAAAACACATATAGACACAGTGCATGTAACTCTGAGCTTTGATAAACAGAAATGTTTGTGTCCCTGTTTAATCAAGAACTGGTAAGAAACTGATAAAAAGCTCATTTCAATAGTGCATAGGTACATCTTAGATAGTGGTCATGCCAGTAATTCATATAAGTGGAAATAAAACTGTTTTTAAATGTTATCCTACTATCATAATACCCTGGAAAAATCTGGAAGTCTTTAGAATGCACCTTTAGTTTTCCCAGCTGGAAGTGGAATGCATCACTGGGTACAGGACATACCTGGGAGTGTCCTGCCCCCTAACGCCAAAGCCCAGCCACTGCTGCTACTGCAGCTCTCATATCCCAAATTCAGTTTCCAAAGCCTTTCCTCACAGCTCTTAGTGCGTTGCCGTGCAGTGAAAAGTGCATTTACATCATGGCATCGTCTCTGCGTGTACCATACTACAACCAGTGTCAGAGGGGTAGCACAAAGCAGGTATCGAGGTAAGAGCCGCTGCTGGGTGGCAGCCCCCTTCTCTGCTGCTCCCATTTGGGGCAGCAGCAGAATGGCAGGAGATGAAAGCATCACCACTCTTCCTCTCCCCCATCTCCCAGGTGTTCCTTAGACATACAAACACAACACACCACGTGTGCCTCAGGGACAAGGGTCATATGGAGGGCACAGGTGGGCAGAGGCTCACAGGTCAGTGAGGGATGGTGAGGGACCAGGAGCTGAGGGCCCAAGCAGCAACAACAGTGCTGATGACAAATAAAAGGCATGGGCAATAAAGACCTACCTAAAACCATTGACTAGTTCTATTCCAGTGAAGCAACTTCAACTGAAAACTGTAAAAGGTTAGCCCACACTTTGCAAGTTACAATTTTTTTGCAACATATCTAATTATGACTGGAGTAATCTGAGACAATCCCAACTTAATGGCCTCAAGCCTCAGGCTAAAAAAGGGATGGAGAAATCAAAATAAAGACAAATTTCTCACTTCTATTCTTGTTAGACTGGTTGATGCTCAGTTGCTCAGCTTGAGGTGAGAGTGTGGGCCATGCAACAAAGGATGGTTGTGGAGGAGGAGGAGAGGGCAGGGGTGTACAGAGCTGGCTGCACTGACTTTATGCTGTTGAGATAATTTTAGTTATCCATCTAGGACTGGATCCACAGAGCACTGAAATCAACGGAGAAAAAAACCTTCATTTACATCAGTGGGCTTTGTACTAGGATGGGTTTCTCTGGTAGCACACTGTTAGAAGAAAGGCTAAAATCTGAGCCCTGTATATGGCTGTGGAAAAACAAAGCGCGTTTTATTTAAAGCTCAACACCTGGTGAAGACATTTCAGACTTTCTCGAGAACCTATTTAACTACTTGTTTCATGTTCAATTTTTATGTGAGGAGGCTGCAACTGCACTCCTACTCCCACAAATATCCAGGGTCAAGGTATTTGACTCCAGTTCCAAGAACACTGGACACTTGGATTAAGTGACCATATATAAAATTTAGGACCTTTGCTTTTGTCATTCAGAACAACTGCAAATATGTAAAGCCTGCACAGGTAACCACTTGGTTCTGGTAAAACAGTGTAGTTTTACCACTAGTAAGTATCAATCTCAACACCAAAACACTCTGAAAATTCATGGATGCTCAAAGTGAGATCCAGCAGTTCTCAGAAGTATTTTGGGCTGGCATTCCTCTTCCAAGCAGCAATCCAGGCTTTGCAAAATGCTTAAATTCTGTCCAGATCAATAGAAGAAGCACGTTAGGACAAGCTTCAAACATCCTTAACAATCATCAGTACTGTGTCCATTCAGGAAAAAAAGGAAGGAAGGGTCACTAATCTTTGGACAAGATCCTAATGTTCTAGAGATCTTCCTAGTAAGCAATTAGGGCAAAACTTGGGATTGGTGCTCACTTCAGCAGAGTAGTAATAGGACTGTGGGGCACTCTGATGGCCAGCAGAATTGTTTTGTTCTGAATTTGGACCACTGTGCAGACACAAGTAGAAATGTTACAGGCTTATGCAAAGGCAAACAGGACAATGGGTGTGGACTTGTAATTAGGACCTCAAGGCAAAAGGAAATACTTTGGGGAGCTGTTTTTCTCCATAGGCAATGTGAATCTCTGCAGTGTTAGGCATTGGGTTGCTGAGCGGTTACTTTGCCAGGGCTGCTTCCCTCTGTCCTTGCATCTGAGTGCCTGAAGCACCAGTCATGCTCCTTTCTATTTGCTCTCCTTCCATGTTGTTGACATTTCTACCTGCAGAATCATCTCTGCTACAATGGGGTGGCAGAGGGTATCCCCAAGACCAATGTCATGTGCTCTGCCAGCACCAGGGTTTGCCTAGAACAAGGAGACTGCAGGTTTGTGTATTCCAATGCTGTGGAAAACAGATTTCCCAGTCAAGTGTTCCAGAAAAACTGGTACCAATATGTGGGTACCAACACGTGCAAATATCTTGAAATAGAAATGAAACCTGCACAGTTTAGCCTGGTTCTCAAATTACTTTGGATATTAAACTGCCAGAGAAGAACCAGTGCTTATTCACAGCCTATACTTGTCTCCTACTGACAGGTGTCAAACTACTTGCAACTTCTTACAACCTCCCTGGATCATCCTGCAGAGAAAAATTGGTATTTAAATGATTGAAGCAGGAAATACTCTCTAATGGACCCTCTAATCTAACAGCTCTGAATGCTGGATGAATAAGACTAATGGGTTGCACAACAGGTTTTCCGGGCACCTACCCTTCTTCCATGTTGAAGACAGAATACTGGTTTTTGTATAGGCATATGATAAGAAAAAAATGCCAAATAATGTACATTAAATATATACCATCTACCCCACGACACACAAGATCTGTCCCCCAAAGGCAATTCACTGCAGTAGGACAATACCTTCATTGGTGATCTTCCGGCAGGAGAAGGGGAAATGGAGGCTATGTGTCTTGCTGGTGATGCTGTAAAGTTAGAAAGATTTCAGTGCACTTGTGGCATTACAGTTTTCACTAAGAAATCTTTTCAAGTGAATAGGAAATCATCAGATATGTAAACATTATCTCTAGTTCCCTGGCTATAAATAGAGATTATGTTTAGAGATTTTGTTTATTTTGCCTTATTCTCTGGATTGTCTTGCAGTACAACCACATATTAAAAACTTCTGCATCTGCCTTTTCTGACAGATTTTATATCGCTCTAAATTGATTTATAATATACCAAATGATAACAAGTTAAAAAAAGAGTCAGTATAACAACTTTTCCCTTTTTGTTCTTAAGAAATATATTATGTATTTGTAAGTCAAATAAGGAAAATAGAAAATACATAATACATCAAACATTTACCTCCAAATATACTAGAAATATGTCTGGACAAACTCAGAGACATAAGTATAATACAAAAAAAGTTTATTCACTCCCTTGAGAACAATTATATTTATAGTATCACTTGAGCAGTCTTTCCTTTAAATAGAAATGAATCTTTTGAAAGGCAAAATGGTTATAGTAACAGATCTCATATACCTTAGTGATTACTTCCAGTAAGATTCTTTGTGGTTAATGATCATTTCTGATTGCTAACCTCCAATTATCATAAAATCAAACAACTAAATTTGATCATCCTTCCTTGTACTAGCATGAACTGTCTGAAACTGGTCATTCATTAGTGAAGGGGCAGAGTATTGGGAACTGCAGAGAACATTAACGAGATGAAAATACCTGCAGAGGGAGTTCTACAGCCTTTCATGTAAGAAATCAAGTAATAAGTTAACTTGCCTGAGAAGTTAAACATCAAACAGAGTGGAAAGAATCTAAGCCCTCAAGTACTGAAGCTTTACCTGAGATGTCCATTAACTCACCAGTCTGTGCAGGTCTTGGTGGTACAGGAGGAGATATAAGCTTTCCACTTTCTGATGTGTTTCTGGCTTCCTTCCCACTGTCCAGGCTCCAGCTGCTTGGGGTGGTGTTTACAGCTGGGAGAGAATGAAAAAACTGTCAGAGGCTTCCAGTTCTCTGACTTGCTTTTATGCGTGAGGGTAGAACCACACAGAATGCAAACACCTAACAACTCAACAAGCATGCCTGAAAAGCTCTCATGATTACATCTGCACTTGCAAAGCTGATGAATGCACCTGGCCCTCAGGTCAGTTTGTGACAGCAGTGGCGGCCATCAGCTGAGACTGCACTCTGGTGCGCTGCAAATCCAGCCACAAAGGGAGATAAGCTTAAAGCCTGTTAATATAATCAGTTTATCCCTGCACCAGACTCCTACTTAGAGGTTTCCAGGCAGAGGGGAATAGACTATTCATAAACTGTTCCCATTAACTCATTTTATCTACAGAAGGGACTAGAGAAAGGAAGTCGCCAAATTCCTATCAACCTCCTTCATTAAGCTTTCTGTGCTAACATTCTTGTGTCGCCTGCACAGACTACAAATTTGGTATTGAAAGAAGGTAGAAAGAAGGGCACAAAATGTAGAGAGTAAAAATTGGAAGAAATTAAAAGTGTCTGACAGCAAAAAAATTAAAAATTATTATGGACTGATAAAATTTCTGTACACCATATCTCTGGAAGATACTGCTTGATCATGTAAATTGACTGTCACCTTGACATGCATAAAAGTGGCTGTTTTCTTTGTCTGTTACCCTGATCAGTCTATGACTTTAACCCAAGGATCCCATAAGTTCTAGAACAGCTTCCTTGATAGAACTGGATTATCACATGTCATCAAGAAGTCACCAGTATTTGAAAGAAAGACAAGGCATTTAACATGGGCAAGAAAAAAGTTAATTAGAAAAATACAACTTTCAATACACTTAAAAAAAAAAGTTTGAAAATAACTGCTTCAAACCTTCCCATTCATCTCCCAAATACACCACAAAAAACTCCCTCACCTTAAAAGCCTCCAACCTCTTACCCTGCCCTGACAGTTTCCTTGTTTACTTATTTCAATTGTGAGTAGAGATTCACATGCAAAGACCCTGTTTATTTACAAAGAAGAAATGAAAAAGCAAAGTATTGTTGCTAATTGATGGATGGCATCAATTATCACTATGTAGCAATTCTGAGAGCCCTCAGGACTGCAATCCTACTACACACGAGACTTAATACAAAAAGTACAGTAAAAAACAACTGGTCTCATATCTGAAACAATATTGTTACAATATAATTGCACTTTAGTTGACCCTGGGATTAATGAACTGAATAATCTATTTTCTAGAGGATTATTTTGCTTTGTTATTGCCAAAATATGCAATACAGTATTTGTTTTTTATTGTAAGCTGTCACCCAACAGCATGGCTTTGCCCTCATCCTAAAAATCACCTGGCACCAGATCTAGGTACTTTAAATGCCTGAATCTGTTGACAAGCCAACTTTTTTTTTTCCTTTTAAGCCATCCAAACAGTCAGGTTTTTGGACTGCTAAAGCCTTCGGGAGAGAATACTTCGTTTTAACAACTCTGTGATGTACTTGGCTGCATAGGCCAGTGGAAAAGTTTTGCTATTTCCATGTTAAATTATTTCATATGTTTTTCAGCCTCTGAAAAAATTCCACCATTTTTATGTTTTCATAAAAATGTAAACACAAAAATACCAATAAAATCGACCTCTTATTAGAGAAAATCTGATGCCTGGTCAGTTCTTATTACAGTATACAGTATATTATGAAAAAAGTTACTTTCTATACACTTATTTTACTGTATCCTTTATTCAGCATTCCACAAAGGTACCATAATGAAATGATGGTGCATATAATAGGTGTGAGGCACATAATGAAATCATGGCAAACAATTACTATGCCAACAATATTGAATTTCCCCGTGTGCAAAATTATAAGAGGCAAACATTTTCTGTGGAAATGCATATATTTCTCATTTACTCTAATTAAAAACAAAATCTCCAAAATGCAAGAAACAACAAATCAGTGTTTTCAATCCAAGTCTAAGCAGAAGCACACTGAGTTATATTTGGTAAATAGGACTTGCAGGTACCAAACTTCAGGACTCTGTCCATCTCTTTACTTTCTCTGTGCCCCGTTCTCCAGAAGTTGGCTTTTACCCTCACATGTCTCTCTTGAAAAGCAGAAAGGACAGGTCTCACAGGCAGCCTGATGGAACCTGCTGCTCCATCTCCCCCTCCTGCAAACTTCTGGGTCTTATTTGAGTGCAAAACTCAGTTCTCCCCTTTTTGGCAAGGTCTTTTGACAACTAGATTTGTTACCATAATATGTAGTCAGTCAGAATGTTTTGACACTTGGAAATGACAGTATGCACACAAAAGAATTGGCATTCTACAGGAACAAGATGGAGTAATTAATTTTTCATTCTTCAAAGATTGGCATGTTGTAGCGTTTCTGCTTACCTTTGTCAGAGCTGGGCAGATTTGAATCACTTCGTGGCAAAGCACCATCTCCAATATGATTAAATAACATCCTCTGTAAATTGAGAACAGCATGGTTTACAAATAGCTGCTGTTGTATTTCAGTAGCCTTTAAGAAAACAACTATATTTTTGTTATTATCCCCCCTCACCCCAGGTCTGCTTAGGAGGTATAATGATAAACATCACATAAGAAAGAACGTAATCAATTTAATAAAAGTATGTGTAGACGGATAGGGATTAGACTAGTTTTCTGGAAACTGTACACACAGAAATTGGAGGGAGGATTATTATATACTGAGTTCTGACAGTTTCCAGCACCTTAAAAAACATAATAAAGCTCATTCCTAAAGAGATATCTTAACAGATTACTTAAAAATAGAAGGATAGAGT
>VZUA01102714.1:0-14822 GCA_013401035.1 Horornis vulcanius
AGCTCTACCTCTGCTGTCTATAGGCAGTGGATGGATGGATGCACAGAATGGACCTATATTGCTTCATCTACATGTGAGCCTCTGTATTGTCTGCCAGTGAGTACCTGAGGAAGGATGTGTGGTTTTCTTGCTGCTGAGGTTGGTAGGCTCCAGCTCATGCTCAGTTGTTCTCACCATGCACAAACTCGGGGGCTTCACAACAGAAATGCTTAATTGCACCTGGCATTTTGGACACTCTCAGCGCCTGTGCCAGTGGGCACTTGGCTGATGAGAGACATCCCTTCTGACATGAGCAACGTGAAAACTGCAGAGGAGACTGAAATGCTGAACTGCTGGTTCAACAATTAAGAACCTAAAAAAATTAAGCACTCCTAAACAGTTCAGTTCTAACTGCTAAAACACAATCAAGCAGAAGAGAGGTTTCCAATTCTGTGCGCATAGGCCTCCTCATTTTCTCTTCCCCTGCCCCTGTGCTGTTAGTGTGACCACAGATGTACTCTGCTCTAAGAGGGCAGCCACCAGCAACTGCCAGAGATGCCATCATTAATTAAAGTCTTAGTTCTCAAGTGCTGCTCAGATTCAGCAAAGGGTGAGAAATGCCACCTCTGAGAGCCACAAAAACAGAACTATCTTTCAACCAAAATCACTGATGCTGAGCACTTCCAGGCAGATCACACAAATGCTTGGCATACACAAACCAAACATAAATCTGACTTGAAGTAACAAAACTCCACCACCACCAAAAGCTCTTAATTCAACTTAGAAGCTACATGAAGAGTAAAAGAAGGAGCTCTTCTTGTACTAGATACTGTTTTAGTACCTTTTTCAAGAAGAAAACAAATGGAGATGTATTAATCTGATCTGGTTTGTTAAGTTTGACACCTTATCAGTAATTTGCCCATTTTGGACCATAGGAAGCCTCTGGGCCTCTGATTAAACAGCAAACAGGATACACAGCTAACCTTGATTTTCTTGTATCAGCACACTCCTAGCTAGGTGTGAAGCCCACGTTTGCATTTTCTTTCAAGAACCAAGAAATCCAATAGAATAGTTGGAGCAGGTTTCTCCTTCAGCAAGGACCCAAGGACTCTTGTTTTGGGTCAAACAAGGAGTAGCATTAATCCTCCACTTAATTGCAGCCGCCTTCAGGGCAGAAATTGCCAGCAATCTAATGTGATGGAGGAATGTTACCCATGAACTCAGGACAAAGCAAGGAAAGATGTCTCCATTGCAAATGCAATGAGATGTTAATGGAGAGAAAATAATTACAGCTTGAATTTGGAGGGGATGTCAGGTTTAGCACCTCAGTACTTGCAAAGAGTGCTGCAGGATGTTTAGAAACCCTGCTGATCTACGTCACTACCTGCAGTGCTGCATTGACTTGGGAGCTCTTATCGTTTATTGCTATGCAATTCTTTTTAAAATGTATGGAATCTGACAAGATAATATCTTGAGGTGGCATGCAAGCTTCAACTGTAGTTCACTAAATCTCAAAGAATCTATGCATTGTTACCTTTTTGCCCTTTTCTTTTTCTCATGTTTGTTGCACAGTCAAAGGAAACAGCTTTTTATGTGAATGATGATTAATAAGCAGCCCTGCTGAAGGGTGACAGAGCTGGTGCTAAGAGCAGACTCCTTTGATAGACACTTTAAAATGTGTTCTAACATGTGAAAATGATAGGCTGTCAAGTCACCATTCAGGTGTACACCAAGATAATAACATGCATTTGAGAAAAATGATAAGGTAAAATACACATTTCTACAGTATGAAGATAAATAGTGAAATACACACTTGCGTGCCTCTATGTAAAGTAAGGAGAAAAAAAGAAAAAAATCAATTTAGAGTGGAATTGTGAGTAGTCTGGACATCTCTATTGCCTTGTGCTTGAAATATCATTTCAGCTAAGTGTGTCTTGTTGTATTTGTGCTTGAATTAAAGATAAAAAGTATTTGCAGTGGCCATGCTATCAAATCTTCCCACACGGTTAAAGGTATCTCAGGACAGGACTTTGTTTAAAGGTTATGGCCGTACTTTCAGTATGTGAATTTCTAGGCAGTAATAGTAGTGGGATCTTTTTGGAAAAGAGCACAATTAATAGGAAGCTTCTAATGAAAACAAAGCAGTAGAATGTCTGGTTTGCTTGATATCAACAAGAAAATATCATCTTTCTTATTTGGAAGAAACTTGACAAGTAGCAACCGAAGTTGTGGACTAGTGATAGTTTTTTTCTTATCTTTTTTGGAAGTATACTGCAGCCCAGAATCCTCCTCCCTGATTGTTACTTTGACCTCTTAAGAACGAAGTGCCCAAGCACTTGAAGTTTCACTTTAGAAACATGCAGTGAATAACAGGCATTTTCCCATTCCTGTTCATGTTGCCATTTTCAAACATCTGATAAATGTCAAGCCCTCTCCTTTTATAAAACGTTTTTCCTTTTGTATCATGGAAAACCAAAACAAAACAGCAATTTCCAGAATACCAGTGTGAACCATGAAGGCAACTTTCCTCACCTGAGCAGATTGCCCTGGGGAGACAGGGTAGATACCCTTCGTGGAGCTGTTCCAAGCTCTTCAAGCCCAGCATCAAAGCAACAACCCTCTGGCTTAGAGGTGAGAAAATGATGCCCTGAGGCACAGCTTCTGTGTCAGGCAGATAGCAAGCAATGGGCTCGTAAAACAATATTTGAAGACAGGTAAAAAAACATGAGGGAAAGGGAAGAGTTTCTTATTAGCTGCAAAGTAAGGCTTTTCGATCACAATCTCTGACAAAGAACAGCACTATTTGGACAGTAAATCACTGCGGCCCACTGAGGAACCTGTGCTGATAAGAGCCTGACAGGTCAGGGAAGAGGTTCAGGGCTTGCAGGGAAAATCTTTCATTCCAAACACACACAGCAGACCAGCAGAGGCAGGAGGAGCAGGTACAGGCAGGCAGTTCTGAACAGGAGGGTGAAATGTTCTTTATACTAAGAGGAGAGGAAAGCCCCTCTCTGATGCTTTTAGTTGGGAATAAAGAGGGCTGCCTTAAGATTAAGGTTTTTCTACCTATGTCTTCTTTCCTTTAGTTCCTGGGTCTAGTGACACAACCCAAAATGAAATTGAGTGTACCCAGAGATTTCCCTTTGTGCTCTGGCCAGGCAGGTGGCAGGGGATGGGTGACTTGTTCATGTTGTGCATTTCCTGTAAGAGTTATAAGACTTTTTTGGACCTGTTTACTTTATACGAATTTATACGAATTATACGAATATCATGTTCTTTCCCTTCCTTTTCCCTTCCTACTCTTCCCCTTGTTCACTTAGTTTTGTCCCCACAGCAACAGGGATTTTAATATGGTGTAATTTACATTGGCAAGAAGGAGGGAGATTAGAGGAAAAGCAGATAATTGAAGAGTTTAAGCCCTTTCCTCTTGATTCCTCAAACACTGTAAGTATGATATTTTACTGTTCTGCAGAATTTCTGGGGCATTTCTAAAATTTGAAAGATGTAAATTCAAGAGGTGACTGGAAAATAAAATTAAAAAAAAAAAAAAGGTTTTATTAATGTTCAGCAGATTTTCTTGTTCCTTAGACAATGCAAGGACAGATACAGAAGACTACACTATGCCCTTGACACTGACCTGCATATTTTCCATTTTAACTGTACCATCTTTCCAGGGACTGCTTCACAGCATTAGTGTAGAACCATCCAAACACTCATTATTCCTATTTTCTAGTGTTCCTCTTGTGTTACCATTGCTCTTAAGTTTCACAGAGCTCCATACAAGACTGGGTGATGAGAGAGAGCCCTCCTTGCAGTAATCTGCCCCTGAGCCCTTACTGCCAGTCCTGCAAGGGTATTATGTGCCAACAGAGCAGCAGAGAGGCTCAAAAACACATTGAAAAGTCTATTTCTAAAATTTTAAGCAGTTATGAGTTCACTGAGGCTATTCTGTTACAGCTAAAAACACAAATCAGCAATGCTGAGGTTTCTTCCCCTCTCTATTTACCTTTTACCAGTCATTGATTCTCTCTGCAGTCAACACCTTACTGCATCCTGCTTTTTTTGTATTTTACAACTGGTCCAGCTAACCTGGCATTAACTGTCTAAGCTGCAATTCACTTGTGAACTTTCTTGGTACAGCTGAGGGAATGGGAGGGGAGAAAACATACATAGGTGTAGAAGCACTATGCTGTGCAATGAAGAAGCAAAACTACATCTACAAAGTATTAAACAGTATTTTAAAAAGGAAAGAAAACCCAACAAACAGCCAGAGCCTCCTGTCTTCCTTGTCTCCTGTGGAAAAAGGGGAATTCCAACTCCTGCCATTAGAAATAAATTGCCAGCAGCAAGGAGGTACTAACTAGTCTGACACGGTACTTTCCCCAGGAGAAGAGAATCCTGTTATAGCACTGAGAAACATTCTGACCTCAGGCAAGTGATCTTAACAGTTCAGTGTCTTAAATTTAGGGAGCAAGAAGGGAATGATGATAGCACTTGCTCTTCACTGAGGCACTTGCCTCGAGAGGCCTCTCAGTCCCACTTCAGATGAACAAAGTCACTGTCCCTCTGTCAAGCACTTAGAGGCACCACAGTTCCCTAACTCCACGGATGGGGACTACTCAAATTGGGTAAACCTTGTAAATCTTCTCACTGGAGAGACAGTGTCTTGGAGCCACTATCAAATCACACAAGAGGAGTCAGATTGGATTAAATCACAGCTAAATCTATCCCAGCATCCTGTCTGTTACAATGGTCATTAGTGGATGCAAATGGAAAGCTTGTAAGAAACAAGGCAAGTATAAAGTGATCTTGTACCAACCCAGTCCCCCCAGGAATTGGGGATTGGATGAGTAATGTTCTCATAACAGGCTCTCACTGCAGTGAGACCCACCTTTCCTACCTCCTTGTCTCTGTTTTGAAACTGCCACCCTGCAATCAAGATGTTTGCAGAAAAATGTTTGCGTTTGTAATGTGTTAAGATAGGAAAATTTCTCAGCAAAATTCCCCTCATGTTGACAGAAATTAATGTTGAGATGACAGAAGACTTCAGCTGTAGGGAGGGGTAAAACAAAGTTGAGGGCTTGACAAAGTATTCATCCTTGGAACTAATAACTGGGCTTAAAAGCCCTCATTTGCTCCTTGACTGAACCCTGGATCTTGTATCCTCCTTAAAGCACTGACACAAGGCTGTTGGATATTTGAAGACAGAGAGATATCCTTGATGCTCAGGTTTAGTTCTATTCCATTTTTTAAAATAAAATATTTAGCCCAGGCACAAGAATGACTAAAGTACACTGTTGAGGCCACTCAGAGAATTAGATGTGGGTTCAGCTTACTTCAAACAGAAAGGGGGTATGGAACTGGGATTTCTAAATTCTTCTTCTGTTCCATTTTCTGGGCTGATCCGGGAAGTCACAAGCATGCAGGTTTTCCCAACCCAGATCACATGTATGTGAGTAGATAGCAAAATGTCCAGATAAGATCCTTCTCTTTTCAAAGATCCAGTGAAGTGAAAGAGGACGTATTGAGAAATTCCTTAAATACTCACATAGTCCTTTTCTGTCTATGGTGTCATGCAGAAAAACAAGTTGCTACTCTTGGTGCTTTTTAAAATGTTCCAAAATTCAGGTGGATCAAATTGTGCTGCATAACAGCTGAGGAAATACAATTCTATGGCTTCACAGTCAGGTATTCAAATGAAAAGACCTAATTTTACATGTAATTACCTCAGTTTCTAGAACCTATCTGCCAATTAATCCCTCAGTGCGGCATGCCCTCATCTGAGGAATGGAGTGTGATCCTAGACAATTCCCTGAGCCATGTGTGTGCTCAGGGATGTCTCTGGTTTGTCTCTGTGTCCTTGTGAGGGAACACATGCCACAACTGTCCTGCAGACCCTGAGAGGCAGGAGCAGGTACAGCCCAGTCCTCCCTGAGCCTTCCCAAGGTCAGGATGCAGAGCCCCTGCGGCAGCCCTGACCTGTCTCACCACGGCACAGATACTCTGCTCTTCTGACAGCCTGGCAGTTCATCACCCAGATGAAAGCTCTGATCTCCCCTGTTTGTCAGCAGAGCTGTCACAGGTGAAATTTTGCAGATTTCCCAAGGTAGGTGAAATATGACTGGGGGCCAGAGGCAGATAGGAGGGCAGGGAATGTGCAGTTATTTAAGTCTTCAGAATGTCTCGGGCACAGAGCTTGGTGCTTCTGTCTGGCTCTTGCCTGTGACTCTACTGGAAGAGGCCTAAGGGATTGTTCTTGGAATTCTCCTGATTGTCAGGGACCAGCTGCTTAGCCAATGGGCTACATATGGATTCCTCAGCTCTAGGAGGGAAAGATGTAAGCCCTGTACTGAGCCATCTTCTGGACTTTCAGACTTCTAATGTTCATGTTAAGGACACTCTTCTGAGCCCTAAACTCTTATTTTCTCATACACTAAATGTTAAATATTTGTCCATAAAGAATTACATTTTGGAGTACTTAGGAATCTTACAAGCATGGAAATTAGAGGCCTGTATATCCTGCAGAGAGTCTTGATACAGGGCTCTGAACCTGGTGGCAATTCCAATGCTGTGGTTCAAAGCTCTCTCTCTGTCAGAGTGCAGAATGAGACTTAATTTTTGTTGTTGAGTTGTGAATAACACCAATGAACACCAGTTAGTCACGTTGTGGTTTTATAGTAGACACTTGGAAACAGCCACAGATCAACAATCAGTTGAAGAACTCCTCAAAAAACAAGCAGCAGATGTCTTAGGAAAAGCCTAACTGTGACTGGTAGTGGAGGAAAGGGAAAGCTTACAAGTTTATCAAACAGAAAAACTAGTCACCGTAAAGGGAAGAGTACTAAGCAGAACTGATCCATCTTTCTCTCTCTTAGGTATTCCCTAGATAATCTCACTGGTATTCCAATAAGAATTTGTCAGTGCTCCACTTCCTCTGTAACTGGTCAAGCATTTAGCAAATAAACAGCAAACACTGGTGAGTTTCATTAAGCAATACATTTTCTTTCCTTCCCCGTTGGTATTCAGGTAGATCAGTAGCATGCTGGAAAGGGACAGAGCTTTCACCCTGTCAGTCAATTTTGTATTTAATCAATCCTTCCTTTTTCTAAGTTCAGTTCATTCTGAACATCTACTTTTGTGATGGCCTGAGGATGCAAGGGGGTCAATACTTTTTGCAGAGAAAGTCAGGGGTCAAAATCTGCTACTTGCACACTGAGTACTTCCATCTTCCCTGACATAATGTACACTGCATCTATTTGTGTGATTTTAGCACCCTTAGTCCCCTCTTTCTGATCTCTCCAATATCCATGACACAACACACTTTCCTTGTGAGGAAAAAAGAGGTGAAAGTGATCAAAATAGATAATTTGGAAGCCTGTGCCAGGTGTCAGTGCAGGAACTGTCTCAAGTAACTGAGCCACAATTTTAACTCTATTAAATAATTTGGTTCCAACAGATCTACTCCTGGCTTTCCTAAGTGGACCTGTGTTGTTGTGTATGTATCTATTTTATAGCTTTGGCCAGTCAAGCATTGGAGATACAGGGCTCCTTTCCATGCAGTTCTGGGCTCTGACACTTACCTTAGTCACCAACTCCCTGAGAGCCGAGCAGAATATTCCCAAAGATAACTTCAGCACACTATTCACAGCATTTATGTGGATATGATCTTTACTTAACTAATGCCATCAAAGTGTCTCAAAGGAAAATAAAGTGGAACAGAAGTAGCTCAGGTTCATATAAATTGCTGTTCTGAATAATGAGGAAAAGATCATGTAAAATGTACAACCACTTTTTTTTTTCCCGTATTTAGTTATGTCTTCTGTATTTGGAATGAACTGCTCAACTGAATTATGAGAAATGGCAGCAGAAATGTTTGGAGATTAACAACACTCCAGAGATGAGTTTTCCCCAGTGTCCCCTACACAGGCATATGATGAATCCCCATTATGAAAATAAACATACCTTTCTACTAAACACTGTTTATATAAAAAAAATTGGCACAGACAAATAACCTGTAGTTTATGTAAGCCAAGATTCTCTTACAGGCCCGGTACCAACTGCTACAGATGAAGGTGAAACAAAACAAAAATTGATAGGTCAACTCGCCCCAAGAAGAATCTTCCTAATTGTGAAAAGTTAGAGTGGCTGAAAGATGAGTTCAGACAGTACAAAAGGAAATAGATATCAAAAAAGGGACACATGCAGGGAGAGTTTTGCTTGTTATACAACTTTGCATAAGCTGAGCTGGTTTTTTTTCCACACATAGTTTCTTGTACCTTGGCTTTTTCTAGTCATGGGAGCAAATAATCTCCGTGGTTGCGCCAAGACGCCACAGAAGGAGGCTTTCTTCCAGCATCCATGTAACCCTGGAGCTGGCTGTGCAGGGTGAACACTTCCTGGAGCACTCCCAGTTTTCCAGCACAGCCCATCAGGAGGGTCACAGTGGAGCTATGGTGCATCTGGAAGGGGTGTCTGGTTTCTGAGGCGAGCAGCAGAAGCGGGACCCCAAGGGGAGGCTCTGTCCCTGACCCCCTTTGCCCTCCCTTGTTCTGATCTTTATTGGGCCGTCTGCCTCGTAGCATCAAAGGCAAAAGCAGGCCCGTGATTTGTCCTACAACAGCTCTATAAAAAACATAATTGCCCAATAACCCTCTGTCTGCAAACCAAGCCATCTTCCTGTTTCTTCTCTCATAAAGACTATTTGACAAGCCTGTTCCATCAGCTTATAAAAACCTAGAAATAGTTGCCTTCCCTAGAAAGAAACTTTACAGAAAAACAGAAAAGAAACTCATTTAGTTGTATAGATGTATNCGGAACAAAATTTACGTGGGGGGTGTGTTTAGCTAAACAAAATGGGGAATGATTTAAAAATGATGTATTGAGAACTATTCTGGATATCCTGGCATTATTCTGATGCTGGATACGATCAGAGACAATTTAGAATTATTTTTTCCTCTTTCTCTCTTAGATTTTGTTTTCTGACATAATAATATTGTTGCAAGACTTTCTAACAAAAATGATTCTTCAGCCTTCCTTTCAATAAACACACAGATGAAAATTGTCCAGTCACCTTCTGGTTAGTGTAGGGACTAGCTCATTCAGGTGACAATCTGTCCTCAAGAATCTTTGAGAAAATACAGAGAAACTTCAAATTAAATTGCTATACTTAAGCTTTAAATCTATACCATTTTGTGCTTCAGACACTAAAAAGTAGTTTAAAGTGATCCTTTGAATAATCTTGCTCTGATGTCTTTAAAAGATCAGTTATCGAACAACTTGTCTGACTGTCACAGGTTTCATTTGAAATATTGGACATAGATATACAATTAATTTGATTTGTGGTGCTCAGATTTACACTCTTGGCAAATGTAGGAATATTACATTTTAATTTACTTTCAATACAAAATAGTTGCTTTGATATGCCTGAGAACAAACGCCTTGGGATCTGTTCCTCCCAAATGACGTCAAATAAGAATTCATCTATTAACATCAGTGGATGAAGGATCAGGTCTTCAAAACCAAAGAATTTATGACTCCTACTATGGGCCAAATCTTGACATGCTTACTTTATTACACATGCAAGACTGCTGAAATCAATGAGGACAAAATGAGAAAGGTCATGCCAAAGTTAAGGGGAGGACCTGATTTCAGATTCCATTGCTTTAAATCCAGGGATGTTTCAGAATGCTCTGATTCACACCACTGTTTTGTGTAAGCAAAAAAATCCCAAATCTGGAACAAGGGTAAACTCACGAACTCTTAAGTGGCCCTTACAGATAAGGCCACTCTGAGTAGATGTATATATAGTTAGGGTGTTGAATAATGCCAACAGCTGTAATTTAAAAGTTTCAAATAATATAATAATTTCATTCATGGTACACAGGATGTCTCTTCATGTATTTTTCCTAGATTTTTTTCCAGTCTAATACAGGAATGAAATACTTCTTTTCCATTCAGTTATCTGTGCTCTGGTTTGTATTCACATAACTAATTGTCTCAGAGGGACTGAATCTTGATTACAATTATCTGTCTCCAGAATTTTATACAGCTGTCAGAATTTTATACTGCTGGCTAACAGTCTGCTTCCAACACCCATTCTCTTGGTTTCTTACCATATATTGGTTCATCTCTCTTCAGGGCCCTCCTGAGATTAGACAACTGAGTTGTCAAAAAGAACCATTTTCTAAGCTGTCTCTACTTTTTCTGCATTCTTTCTGTTCAACACAAGGTCATCTTCACAAGGGACTGAGCTCTGCACTTCCCCAGCAGATTCCACTGCATCTTTTTAGTAGTTACATTTCTGAACTATCTTCTGTTCCCTCTCCAGGCTCTTTCCTTCCCCTTGTACCTAGTGGAAAAGCAACCTATCTGCAACTTTTCACAAATTTGTCCCAAGGAGCTGCATTCAGAGTGACCTGCCCAGTGTGGCTCTTGTCTCAAACACCGTATTATCTAGGCTTAAAAGAACTAAAGTCAGTGTCTGCCTCTTTCTAGTCTTGTTTCATCTCTTCTCTCCAATCTTCTTAGTGCTCCCCCTATCTCCTCCCTGCATAGCTCTCTCCCTCTTAGTTCATGTAGGTGGTGAAGACAAATATTCCTGGAAACTTTCAGCAGTACTATATGAACATGGAGAGAAGGCTGAGCCCATCCTATGATGATGGCATGATGGCATTTCTGCTCAGTGAAGATGTCAGGCAGAGTCTCACCTACAACTCACCCAGAACAGTGGACAGAGAGCGACCAGTCACATACCTCAGGCATCTCAGTCTTATTCTACCTACTTCCCAAGCTGGGAGTTCCTCCTTCCTTGTATCTCCAGTTCAGCAGCCTTCTTCACCCACCCAGTTTGTTTCAGGGACTCCCTAGTGATTTATTCTCCCCTCTGCTGAGGAAAGCTCTCAGCAGAGGCTGTGCCCATCTCAGAACCATGCCAGCACAGATGCCTCCACCTGGGGGAAGCAGAGAACCACACTGAGCTCCTTACTTCTGGAAGGTTCCTGAGTACTCTCCTGCTTCAGGTAGCTCCTAAATAGGCCAAACTTCAGGCTTAAAAGTTGTGCCAGATCCAACACCAACACTGAACAACCAGAACTTGGACCAAAACCCCATATAGGAGGGTGATTTCACCCAAAAGAACTACTGGGTTGGTTGGTGTCCTCATACCTCCAATCTATCAATTTTGAGGGTTTCTCCCAAGGAAGAATTGGACCCAAAGGTGGGGTTTCACCTGTAACTTTGGGACTGATGCAATACAAGGAGGTTATAAAAAGCAAATGACATGATATTGTACCGAATCATTGCTCCTGAAGTTGGCAGGTGAAGTTTGTCTGAGCCACCAGGCTGTAATGCTGTCTGTGTATGAAGGCTGTGTTACACAACTTGCATGATTACTATAGTAGTAATTCCTAACTCTATAGTATTGGAGAAGAAACTGTACATAATTTGTGAGGAGATATACTCTTAGTATGCAGTATTTATGTAGTATATTCTACTGACTTCTATGAAGAAAGCAGAAAGGTGTTGGACAGAGCACAAAGCATGGCAGACTGAATTTTGTGCAAAAAAAAAATAGAAATTAAAGTCTGCTCTTAAAAATATGAATNCCAACGCCTTCAAGCCCAGAGTTTAACTTCAAGCCTCCCTGCTCAGCAACTGTTCACAAAGTCATTTAAAATGAAGGTCTCAATCCTGCTTAGCTAATCTGTATGGTATAAAGTTGAGTTAAACCAGAACCTTGTTAAACAAAATAGGGCTCAGTGCTGGCTTGGCAGTTTGCTCCTGCTGTACAGAACTGATGTTCAAAGTAGAAGCAGATTAAAAAAATGTGGAAGAACAAAACTTTCCTCTTGTTCCATCACTCAGGCTCTTAGACATGTTGAAAAATAAACAGCCAGCAACTTTTACAGCAGCAGGACTTGGAGTGTGCTATTGGGAAACCCACTAAATCTTTAAAGGAGGTACCTTTGGAAATATTTTATAGACACTCATCTCCCCAGCAGGAAAGCTAGTGCTGGAAAGAGACATCTTTAACAAATAAATAATAGTTTATTAAGTCACTTGTCTCCACAGCAGGAAGTAAACTGGGGGGTGGGAAGGAGGGTGGTGGGGTGACAAAGGAAGGGAAACAAAAAACGTTACCCTTGCAACCCCTCTGCTCCAACAAAGCTGTATTTATTTAAAACACTCTTCTCCTAAGACAGATGGAAAAAATAATTAACCCAGCCACCCACCCTTTTATTAAACTCCTTTGTGACCACCAGGGATACGATTAACATGGCCACCATAAAAACCCAGTCCCCTACTCTCAAAATAAAGAGAAAAACACAAGCAAGAGCGAGACACCGTGCAGGGCAGGAAGTAAATTAAGAACCTGCCTTTAGGGCAGTGAAATATTTTTTCTGAGTACCTGCTGGAAAATTTGACAGAATCACAGCGAAGGGGTAAGCATTCATTTTATCTCAGTGTGGCCTTGAGGAGTCACTTCTGTGAGAATCTCTCTCTTAGGCAACCAACTTGTGTGGAAACTGTGGAAGTGCCGTCACTCAACAGTGGAGTAGGGACAGAGGACACAATGCCACTTGTGAGGACAGAAGGACAGTTTACAAATGGTCCCACACTTTCCCATCTTGATGCTTGCCCAAATCCTCTGATGTCCCATATGCAATCACAGAAATTCTCGGCGTGCTAGGTATCTATCTAAATATTTTACTCACTGGACTTTTCTATCATCTTCCTATTGCTGCTTCAAGGCATTCCACGCCTATGGAAGGCCAGATCAGATTTCCCCAGGAAAAGCTGTCTTCATTTATACAGTGGAACTCTGGGTTTCTCTAGTTGTTTAACAGCACCAAGGCAAATCCAGGTACATGGATCCCAAGCAGCAGATTTTTTCCCTCTCTATTACTGCCTATTATAGTCACCTATACCTCAATTTCCAGTTCAAACTAGCCTCTTGTCCAGAAGATCAAAGATGATCAGGTCAAACAACTTTCACCCCTTTGTGATGATTGTTCTGGGATCTCCTGAACTCCACAACCCTCCACGTCATTAGAATCAAAGGAAAAGCAGACCTTAAACCTATCTGTGGCTATACACATGTTCTGATGGGCCAAGTGGTTACAAAACCAGATTAAAACAAATTAGTAGAAGGCTTTGTGTGCCTGAGTCTGCAGTTACAGAAGTCCATACCAGAGGCTTCACCACACTTAGATACTGACTTTGCTGTGTTACTTCCATGTTATCTTTAGCAATAAACCTGTCCTTTCTGAACATGTGTATACTGGCATTCACTCCTGACTGCAGCATTTCATTTGTTAGGATTACCCCGGGCAAGAGGAGATCAGCCAGAATCACTGTGTAGAAAGGGCTTTTCATCATAGCAGCCTGACTAAAAAATGTTACGTATTGTATCTACCAGAGCATAATGGTGATGAGAAGCCATGCCAAATGTGGCAGCCTAGAACTAGAAGCTGCCAGGGTAAAATGATAGTCATCTCTAAGGTTTAAGATTTGTCAGCTTCCCAAACCAAAGATTTCCATTCTGTGATTGCCAAGGAAGCTCCTTGCACACCATCATCATTACATAAGGAAGCACTGAAAACATTCTGATTATCTTGTGAGAACACATTCAAAGAAAATATTCCTCAATACATTTGATTTCAAGTTGACCTGGGAAGCATTTTGCTCACTTTCTATTAACCACAGCCCTGACAATTCTATTCTTTGTCCCTTAGGAAAAACTGGAGGCCTGAGTGCTTAGTCAGAACCTGTTCCTACAGAACATTAGTACTGCCTGTGCTGTGGCAGATGGTGACAGTGGGAGGATAAGTGGTACCAGCTCAAGTAAAGGATGAACAAATCCACTTCTTGTATGGACAAAAGGTCTGAATTGAGCTGTCCCAGTGACAACTGTTTACAGTATCTTGTAAATACAGAAAAGAGATACATGGAGTGCAGGTAAGAGGAACATAGACCCATACTGATAATCTGGACTGAAGTAGATGCTCCAATTTTAATAAGGGACTGTTTTAAACAAAAAAAAACCCCAAACAAACCCACAAAACCAAAAACCAACCAAACAAAAAAACCAACAACAAAATAAAGAAGAATAGTAGCACTGTATAGCTCAAAATCTCTGCAGACCCCTTAGTAGAATGAAGTTTTATTTAGCAAATGATTTCAAAACGCATTATTGAGTAAGAACAGAGGGAGGTGGGTGGTAACTATAATACTGTCCATTTAGGACAACAGTAATCAAAATCAGAAAATTATACCTAATATTTGCTAGTTCCTCATTTCTTAGAAGAGCCAAAGACTACAGTACATGTTGTTGCAGATAATAGGGGGTTGATAACTATTACAGATAATGGGGGTTGATAACTAGGCTACTGTATGTGATTGCAGATATTAGGGAATGTTAGACTAGCACAGCGTGGTTCAGCAAAAGGGCACTGAGTCAGGAAACTGCATTTACTGCTGGCTCTGCCACTGGAGTGTTTTGAGTAAATCATTTTGTCCCTATCTATGAAATGATAAGGACAAATGGGCTTTCTTTAAAGTTTTATAAGTTTTATAAGACCTATATTGACAAAAATGGATAAAAAGTGTTAAAATGAAAGATAAATGTTATTGGATAGCTGAGACTGGACTTAGAGCATTACTGGAAGGTACAGTCTAGCTGGAACTGGGAATATGCTACCTGAGCTGGATGTGGAAGTCTCATAAAAGTACCTTTCATGACTATGTGGAGAAGACAGCATCACAATTTTAATGTCCTATCTGAATGGCTTTTATACAGCAATGTGCATCCTGTTTGGCAGAGCTGAGGATATCTTCATACAAAT
>VZUA01102716.1:18169-44725 GCA_013401035.1 Horornis vulcanius
TCCTTGACCTCTCAGAATATACAAAAAAACAAAGAAACAGAACTAAAGCTGCAGAGGTGACCAAGAACATACACAATGAAGCCATTAAGTAGAAAACATTTTAAGGAACTTCAGATACTTATTTTTGCCTAACACTGTGGTTCAAATACTACTATTAAAGTTCCTACAGCCTCTCATGCAGAGGATACAAGACTAAAAATAATCTCACATGAACAATTTATATACACACACATACATACAAAGTTAACAATGTTTTGAAACATGATGCCTCAAGTGTAATTACCTCTTCTTCTGCAGTTTCTGAAGTGTTAAGTTCATGCTTTTGACAGTAAGGACCTTCCTTCCAAGCTTCTGTATCACCACAGTCACAGAAACCTCCTCCACCTGATGTTGTCATCTGAAATTATTCAAAACCAAAACAGTTCATGTGAATATGCATATATATAATATATACACATTAACAAATGAGTAGTCACAGCTGTACTACAAAAGCATGATCACAACATCTAGCTTTAGACAGTACCCTGCTGAAAAAGCAGTGGAATCACATCTACTTTTATGACAGCTGAAAGCTTGTCTACCTCATCAGTGTGCCTATGTCAAAAGAAGAAACCCTGAACAACAAAACACCTTCAAACACCTCCCTTCTGCCCCACCTGAAGTTTTCAGATTTTCTGAATTTATTACTTGCCATGGCATCTGTACTATGCCAAATTCTAAGTTTTAATCTGCACAAAGCTAAATCACTTCACATGGCACTACTGTCAAGTGAGTAAAAGATGTGCTTAATGACAAAAGGAATTGAAAGACTTAAATTTTTTTGCATATGTAAGCACNCAATAATACTTCTCTTTTTGAATCAGAACTACTAACTGATGCATAGAAGAATTCTTCTTTCACCTATTTTTGGCATACTTGATATACTCTATACATACAGGCACATCTTACAGTATCAACAAAACTAGATGGACATTTAAGCAAAGAACATTTGCTTACACTTTTGGATGTTATCTAGACTTGTTAATTCAATAGGCTCGAAAAGTAAAAACCTATGTACGAGAAGTAAGCTGGTATCAGCAAATTTGGCTGGATTTCTTGATAAAAGTTTGTGCTTGGAGTTCTTTCCTGAATCCTAGTGTTCAGTGTAACCATGCAGTGAACAGATTTACATTAGCAGCAGTGCAGTATTGTAAAAAACAGATTTACAGAAAGGCTGCACTGCTAGTTTTCGCTTAACTTCTAAGTTTAAAAACACATCAAGGTCTTCTTGGCTTTGTTTGCAAGGTTTTTTTAAACTAACCTGTACTTCTAATAACAGTATATTACTAAAATAAACAGCATTTACAGTTTTCATTTTCTATTTTAACTTTATGTTTAAGCTTTACATAGAAGTGGCTACTTAATAAAGGTTTTTCAATAGCTTTTAAAAATAGTCAAACACAAAAGTCAAAACAATTCAAAACCCAGTCTAAAGCTGTAAAATTCACTAAAGGGCATGTGTTAAAAATAACATACATTTGTAAGCTTAACTGTTGTACATAAAGTTTAATTGCTCAGTATTTTAAAGTGTTAACTTCCAGGAGTTACACTCAGATCAAAACACTCAAGTTCATGTAGGATTACTGCAGACATTCTGAACTTTGTGTTCATTCAGCATTTGGAAATACTTTCTTAAACTTGAAACTGTTTCACACACACACAAAATCACTAATAACTATGTCATTATCCTGCAGGATCACTAACCCTGTATCGGTGCTCTCTGTGAATGCTTCCAAGAAAGCATTCCATGCACAACACACAAGTTGGGTCAACTGCGCAGTCTCTAAGAACAGCAACAACAGAAAGAAGAAAAAAAGCATTAAACACTTGCTTTCGCCTTTAATTACACATTTTACAACAGAAAATTTTCAAATATCACCAATACAAACCTTCTAACTAATGTATATATTACTCTGAAAGAGGAAAAGGGTGGCTTTAAAGAGGGGAAACAAATGAAAGAGAAAAAAAAAATCTGTTCTCACAACAGAGGAACATTTAAAATATTGTGTGGGTAGTATGTCTAGATGCCTTCAAGAGGTGAGACAAGTATACAAACAAGTAAACAGGTGAGTTACATAACCCAGAAAAAAACCAAATTCTCTCAAGTACAGAGTACCAGCATCCATGATCCCCAGCAATCAGAGAAGACATTTCTCACTGAACACTGGGAAGAAAGATGGCACACAACAGACTAAATTAAACCTCTGCTTCCAAGTTCAGCCCTACAAGCTCAATGATGAGCTGCAAGAACACAATTTTCTCAACCAGGAGATAGAGACCATAATAAGGTCTTGTCTACAAACACTCCTGTATTAGACAGAAGGAATATTTCTAGTAAAATGGGCTAAAACAAATGAGAAAATTAGGCATTATATTTAACTGTCCCCCTGAAAAACACTGAAAGTGCTTGAACTCACGTAATGCAACTGACTTCAATGCAACTGACCTCAAGATTAAGGCCACTGGGTTTTGCAATGTAAAAATAAACAGCCAGATAATGACTGTCTTATGATGATTATTATTAAAACCAGAATTCAGAGAAACAACTTTTTTTGTTGAAAAGAACCCTAGAGATCACATGAACTATCATTACAAAAAATTCTCCTAATTTCATTTAACCAAAATAAATGATGGAGAGATCATTAGGCAACCATGACTTACTATGCATGACTTACTATATGCACATGTATTTCCTCCAGAGGAGCCACTAAAGGTGAAAATGTCAAAGCAAAATTATACCAAGCTCTTCCATTTTAGAATAGTTTATGTCCATGGCATTATTTTTTTTAGATTAAAAAACCCAAACAAACCACCTCTTAAAGCATCCACGTGCCTGCANATACTGAATGTTGATTCTTCAGAGCTCTAAACTTACAAATTCAGTACCATTTGTCAAGTAATTTCTCAGACAAGTAACTGTGTCTACACCTAAAGCAGAAGCAGACCTGTAAGCTGCACAACTGCACAGAAAATCCACTCCTTTTAATGTGGAATTGGAAAATAATCCTTTGCTGTATTCCACAAATGCTTGAACTCTCATTATTCTACCAGCCATAGGTTAAAGAAAATTAACACATAACAGGAATCAAATGTTTCCTGATCAACAAAAAAGAAAAAAAAAGAGAGGGACTCCATCCTCACCATGTTAATGATCAAATACTGTTCATATGGAGCAATGAAAACATTGGGAATCCTGTCACTGTCTTCTAAACACACTTGCTTTCTCAAGACCAACAATTCCATAGGTATCTGAAGTACCCACCAGTTTAATTTTATCCCTCTCATCATAAAGAGTTCTCAAAGCATTTCCAAGCCCAAAGGCCAGTATGGTATTACGTTTCTAGAAGAGGAGAGCACTAGAAACAAAAATTCTTCCACTATCATTCTCTCCTTGTAAATGAAGGGGATGGAAACCCAGACAAATAAACTCTTGAAATTAGAGAGACATTCTGTCCCCCATGGCACCTCACCAAGTGTTCAAGTGTCCCAATGAGTGGTAGAAACCACACAAACTGAGAGGAATTTGTGACACAATTAAAACTTAAACTACATAGACTTCAGAAAACAGAATACGAAAATGAACTTACAGCTAGTAATACAATGACTTAAAACTGAAGATTCTTCTAAATACTTGTAATTGGTTAGGAACTTCCTGTTCCCTTTTCAGTAGAAGTATTTTTAGAGAAATCTAGAGATAGAGGTAGGGAAGGAGCTAGAAGCTGATACACCTTTTTTGAGCATCTGATAGATTGGTTTAGCAGGTCATGGAAAGAGGTCTAAAATACAGGATCAACACTAACAGCTGATATTAAACATCCAAAATACACACACTACACTTGCTCACTTACTTTTGATTAATGCCCTTGAATCACCCTGAAAGGTCACTCCAAATTATTTCTTAATCTAGCATTTCTTTTGTACAGAAAACATTCTACATTACACTAATTAATATTTTTCCATTTATACACGTGTGTTAATTTTCCCCTGATCCCACCTGTCATGAAAGACTGCAAGGTTACTTTAAAAATACATTTCAGCTATTAACATTTCATTAGGACAGTATATTCTTATTGCAAAATGTTCCACGACTTCACAAATCATAAATACTTCACAATATATTAAGTTGAACTACCTGCAAGAATACGTAGGCTCTCCCACTTTAAAGACGCGGCCACAGAGATGGGAAGGTTTGTTTGCTTGCTCAAGCTTTGGAAAACCAAATGCAGGATCTTCACCACAAAGATACCATTCCATTGGTCCCAGCAAAACGTGTTGTGCCAGCATGTCTTCTCTCTGAGGGGCAGGGTTGGGACCCCTGCAGTAAATTTTTGGTACATAATAGGCCAGATGCTGGTATACTTCTTTCTGAAGGTCATTTGCTTGCAGCCATTTCTTTTATATAAGAAGAATGAGAATACAAATTCTTCATTAATAAGCAGATCAAACATAATTCTAGCCATTCAGGTTATTTTATTTTTAAATTAAATTATTTAAAATGGCATTGCAAAACTAGAAAGCCATGCTTCCTTCTAAGTGTTAAATCTAAATGATCACAAAAGACAGACGTTAGGAAAGGAATACATTTTATCCTTTTGACATAGAGAAGATTTAAGGGAAAAATTCACTAAAATTTTCCTCCAGGATGAATGGGCAGTGAAATGTTGGCAGTGATTTTTAGGATACAGCCTAGACTACACTGGTCACATTTCTCTGGAGTGCAGACAGATGCTGCCAGCTTGGGACACAGAGGATCAGCGGGAGCCTGGAGTTGGCAAGGAACAGAGACAAAAAGTACATGGAGAAAAGCAAACACAGCATTAGGTAACAGTCCCTTTCTCATTTAATTTCAGCAAATCACCTGTGAAAATGAGGGAGTTTTGGTTTCTCGTGCAGCCAAAATAACTCATCTGAATTACTATTTCAAGTGGGATGTTAGATCCATGAATTCTTGCATTGGGTTTGTGAGGCAAGGTTTTGGTAGGAAAGGGGCTATAGGCTGGCTTCTATTAAAGCTGCCAGAAGCTTCTCCATGTCCAAGAGAGCCAACACCAGATGGCTACAAGATGGACCCACTGCTGGCCAAGGCTGAGCCCATCAGAGACAGCAGTAGCCCTTCTGGGATAACAGATTTAACAAGGAACAGCATATTTAAGGAGACAAAAAGAGAGCAATAGCAGCTGGGAGATGTAAGAATATGGGAGAATAACAGCTCTGCAGACCACAAAATCAGTGCAGGAGAGGGAGGAGGTGTTCCAGATGCCAGAGCAGAGATTCCCCTGAAGCCCTGGTGGTCCAGTGGGGAACAGAGATCCAAAAGGGAACCTGTGCTAGGACAGATGGATGCCACAAAGAGGCTGTGACCCCACAGTAGGAAGCCAGTGTTGGAGCTGGCTCCTGGCAGGCCCTGGGAACCCATGAGAGAGGAGCCCATGCTGGAGCAGGTTTGCTGGCAGGACTTGTGACAGCACAGGGGACCCACACTGGAGCAGCCTGTTCCTGAAGGACTGCACTCCCTGTCAGAGACCCAGGCTGCAGCAGTTCATGAGGAACAGTAGCCCATGGGAAGGAGTGACACCAGAGAAGCTCATGAGGACTGTCTCCCGTGGGAGAGACCCATGCTGGAGCAGAGGAAGGATGTGAGGAGTCCTGCCCCAGAGGAGGAAGGAGTGCAGAAACAACATGAGGAACTGACCACAACCCCCATTCTCTAACCACCTGTGCTGCTCAGGAGAGGAGGTAGGGAAAACACGAGTGAACTTGAGCCAGGGAAGAAAAGAAGGATGGGGGAAGGTGTTTTTAAGATTTGGTTTTGTCTCTCATTACCTTACTCTGATTTGACTGGTGATAAACTAAATAAATTTTTCCCCTAGTGGAGTCGGTTTTGTCCATGACAGTAATTGCTGAGTGACCTCTCCTGCTCCTTATCTCCACCACAATCCTTTGCTTGTCTTTTCTCCCCTCTCCAGCTGAGGAGGGGAGTGAGAGAGCAGCTTTGGTGGGCACCTGGCAGCAAGCCAAGGTCAACTCACTACAATTCTCTTAGTCAATCAATTGTAAAAAACAATGTTGACAGTTTTTAAAAGACATCAAACTACTCAACTGCCACTTAAAAACTCACAGATTCTGGTATTTTTTTCCCTGGTATATACACACAGAATAAAAAAAAGTACTCTAGGACAACCTTTGCTTTATTTCTACTTTGTGGATAACAAATTTAGAAAGGTTAAAACTGTAAGCTAAGATTGTAAGGTTTTTATAATGAACAAATGAGGCAAGCAGATACTGAAAGTGTCCACTGATTAAATCCTGTGTTACATAAACAGCCTCAGCATGCCATTTCCCATTGTAAATGTGACAACCAAATACCCCCTGGCAACCTACAAAAAAGAGAGCTCAAAATCAACCCCAAACTGTACATGAAAACACAGAATTAATTATGCCAAAATAAACAGGTTTGGCGATCAAATGTTAGAGTTTGATTTACTCTGAATTATTTATAATTTCCTCTAAAGAACTTATGTTTGAAATAACACAGTTATAGTAAGTTCCTTGGGACACAGACATTCAGAGTCAGCTGAGCATCTGTGCAGACTGGTTGCATTTTTGCCTTTTTTTAACATACTGAAGTAGTTTCATTTACTAGACATGTTTTTCTAAAGTAGAACTTGGTATTTTAAAAAACCCTAGTTCGTCAGGGTGCTTTCTTCACTTCTCTTTTCCTAGGTTTGACTTCTTAGAATCATGATTGATCTGCTAAATCTTTCTATATTAATCTAGCTTTGATAGTACAAGGCCAGGTTTTTTTTCCCAAGGAAGCCCATGGGAAAAGGCTGCCAAAACGCCATAGCCAAGAATCTAGAAGTTTACAGGTAATCTCACCATTCCCACCAGGATTCAAAGAATACCACAGAAAAAAAACCACAAAACTTTAAAAGTAAAGAAAACAAGAATTTTCTTTTTCCCACCAGTTCATTCATCTTTTCCTCTCCTTTCATCAGTTTCGCCAAATAGCTACTACTGCCAGGAACTGACCCAATCACAGTGGCAGTGACTTAATCTGTCCCATGATTTCCATTTAATAAGCTTGTTTTAACATTATTTTCTATAGCATAATATACTAGTTATTAAACTTTAGGATTTTTTTCAGCAAAGTATCTTTAACTTCAGTCTTTTAATGCAGCAGTACATTACTATTTTCTACCTAGAAAACACAGTGCATACTAGCTACACTACAAGCTCAGACAAATACCTAGGCAGAGAAAATTCTTGTTCCTCGAGTAAATGGCTTTCCCATCCTAAAAATTCTGGGAGTAATTTTCTGAAAGTTAGGTGTGGCAACAACGAACGTCATCACATCTAAATCTGTTTGTGGAGCCAGTTCTCTACACATAACTGTGCATACAGTTTTGAAAATCAGATCCTGGATGAAATAATATCAGAAGGAAATCCAGGCTACTAGGACAAGGAAACAGATGTGATAAGAGCTGCCAGGAAGGCAACTCACAGGACTGTTGTGCAAGACTGTGAATAGAAATACATGGGTATACAAATGTTGCACTGCCTTTCTAAATCGCTGCCTGGGGAGCACTTAACTCCAGAAAAACTACTCAAAACTTTGGAATTTGTTCTTTAATAAAAGCATTCTGCATTTAGGCAAGGTTTCAATTAGTATTTGTCGATCTTCTAACCTGAAATCACACACAAGAAAAGCTAATATTCTACTCTCCCAAGAGAGTTTTTTATTAAAAAGGGAAGTGTATTCCTCTTCACTTCCTCCCTCCCCACACTTACTCTCCTGCAACTACTTTAACTGCCCTGGGAAAAAAAACATGTGCAAAGCATTGATCAAACAACACCTTACATAAGTAAATACCCAATGGCTCATCAGGGTTTCCATTAAATTCCTATTTAAGAGATACCAGGAGAACAAAATGTAGAATACTAATAAGCCATAAAACAACTCACTTCTCTGTTTCAAAAGCTAAAAGACAGAATTTATGGGTTTTTTAGCTACCCAAAAAATACTTGCAATGTAGGCTCATGTTATGTTAAAGAGAACTTATTTCTTTTTGTTTTTTGTTCTTTGGAAGTTTATCATTAAGTTGTTGCCACAAGAAACTGAAACCTTAAATGCTGCAACTATTGCTTTGGGATGGATTTTGTTTTGTTAATATTGGGCTATCAGCAAAGTAATGCTATGAGCAAAGGAGACAGAAAAAACACACTAGATTTGAATGAGCGATTTCAGAATTGGACCTAGTGCAGGCGGTGACAGATAATAAAAATTAGAAGGATTTGACTACATTTAACTTGGCACTTCTACCTACAGCAAGTTCCTAAATCCATTCCCCTGGGTGCACGATTGCCTTGAGTTTACCTACAGTGTGACCCAAAAAAACCCACCTGCTATTCACACAGACAAGGTAATTTGGGTTTAATCTGGACTACTTTATAAATGTTTGATGGAATTGTTTGCTGTAGAGAAGAAGGAAGACTAATCCTGGAGCTAAACTATCTAGGATACAGCTAACTGTGCACATTTACCCATCTAATCATACCTTTGTCTGCACTGAAGATATACAAGCGTAATCTGAGGATAATCTGAATTATAATAGTCTTATTTTCATTTGGAAAACAGCCAATGTAATTCCCATTGGAACACACACACACAGCTATTCAAGGTTTTATCCTACAGATACACACATGAGCAGTCTCCATACTTTAACACATACATCCTGTTCTTCAAACGCCCAAGTGTCTAAATGGACAAACATTTATGCCAGAAACAAAACCTCCTCCAAAGACTTTACCCTCGAGACTACATTCCTCTTCCAACTACTCTCCGTAAGAGCAGGAAAAGTATATAAACAGGAATAGATTTCTTCATATGTTACACTGACTTTACTAATATTTCCTCCACAAACACCCCATTCTAATAATCCTAGGATTAACTACTGCAAGCATTTCCAAAACCGCATCTTAAATAGAGGGGAGGAAGGAAGAATCCTGTACTGGCACTTCAACATTGTAAAGCGTATTTGGGGTCAGGCATCCACCTAAATTAATGGAGGGGGGGGATCTCCTCGGGTCTAGGCGTGATTGCCGGCAGAGAGAGTCGAAAGGGCAGCAGATGCGGAGGAACGTAACTTCGGGAAGCAGTTAAGGAAGGGGCGAGATGCCCGGGCGCTCCCGGCAGGGGATGGCCACGTCCAGGAGGCTTCGAGGGAACCAGCCACCTGCGCCAGCCAGCACAACAGGAAAAGCTGGCTGATCGCTGCCATGGATTTCGGCTGCTGCAACAGCGACGCTGGCGACATCAGCGCGCTGAGGCCACAGCGGGACGCCGCTGCCGGCCGGGGGTGCCCTCAGAGCCAGCCCCGGCAGGGACACCCCCCGGCCCGGAGAGCTCGCTCGCCCGGCGGAGCGGCCTGGCCACGGGAACGGCTCCCAAGGCCGGTGCCTCCCGCGGCCTCCGAGCCCCCGCTCCCTCCCCGCGCCGGGCCCGCCGCCTCACCACGGCGATCTCCTCGGCGGAGCACTCCAGCAGGCTCTTGTCAATGGCCTGCACATCCGCCTCCAGGTCCGCCGCCATCTTCTCCCTCCTCCTGCCCCCTGCCCCGCGCCGCCGAGGCCGAGGCCGGGACAGCCGGAACGGGGCCCGGGCGGTCGCCCAGCCCGGGGAACACACACTTCCGCCCCGCCTCCCGCACGTCACCGACAGCCGCGCCGCGTTCTGGGGGCTGCAGTTCTTCCCCGGCGCCGCTCGGCCGAGACACGGCGCTCCGTGCCCGGGGCCGCGCTCGGTACCCGCCCCCCGGCCACCTCCGCGGGCCGCCGGCCCTCCTCGCCTCGCGGAATCCCACGGTCACGGGATGGGTCGGGCTGGAAGGGAACACATCTGGTCCAACCTTCCTGCTCAAGCGGGGTCGTACCAGAGCACGTGGCACAGGTTTTTCTTCCAGTCGGTTCTTGAGTATCTCCAGTGAGGGATAATCCGCAGTTTCTCTGTGTAATCTGTTCCAATGCTCAGTCACTGCACTGTAAAGTTCTTTCTCATGTTCAAGTGGAAGTTCTGTGAATCAGTTTCCACCCCTTGCCTCTTGTCCTGTTGCTCAGCACCACTGAGAAGAGCCCAGCTCCCTTCTTGACATCCTTACTGACATTGATGAGGTCCCCTCTCACTCATCTCTTCCTGAGGCTGAACAGGCCCAGCTCCCCCAGCCTTTCCTCATGAGAGAGGTCCCCCAATCTCTCAATCATCCTCATTGCCCTCCGCATGGACCTGCTGCAGAAACTCCACATCTCTTCTGTACTGAAGAGCTCAGAAGTGGACACAGCACTCCAGATGAGGCCTCACCAGAGCTGAATAGAGGGGCAGGACCGCCTCCCCTGACCTGGGCAATGCTCTTCCTAATGTACCTGAGGATTTTGTTGGCTGCCTTAACCACAAGGACACTGCTGGCTCATGGACAGCTTGTTGTTGAACACCAGCAGCACCAGCTTGTTGTTCACCAGTCTCCCCCGAGGCAATATCTGGGACTAGGGATATCTCCAGTGTGCCTAGTAAAGCTGGGTGTCCCCCTCTCAGCTGAAATGCCCTTGTCAGCACTGCCAGTGGGCAGTGAGGGCTTCCTGGAAGGCTCCATGCAGGTGGAAAGAAAATAAATCGGTAAGTAATACAAATGTGACAACTTTGGCTTTAAGACAAGTGGTACTAAATAGCAGAAGCTATAAAATTCTGTTGCTCAGCTTCCAGAGGGCCACCCAAACTGAGGCGTGGCTTCCTCGCTCAAGGGGGAATGCGGGTCTGCGTCTCAAAAAACAAGTCACCAAACGCAGCAAACAATCATCCTCCATAACTCCCTTTCAGCACATACAGGCTCGGAATCTTACGAGGCTTTTCTGAAAACCTGTTGTTCCACTGCTGTACCCATGGGTTTGCCTTGCACCTTTGTAATTACAGCTGAGCCCAAACCAAGCAGACGTGTCTGACGGTGCGTGCAGCCATGGGGCACCTGAGCGTGCTGAGGTTTAAAAACACACCTTCCTTCACTTGCTGGCAACTTCTGCATGGACCTAAGCATTGTGCACAAACTGAGTGCTATTTCTACCTCACACCTCCTATCAGCCTTCATGGCTGAAGTAAGGACCCACTCAGCTGGAGCCTAACCTAGAAATTCCTGCTGAGGAAATCTCTGCTCTGGAGAATTTACTCTTCCAAATCTAGACAATGCATGGGAGGGGAATAAACAGGCAGGAAAGCAGACCAAGTCATAATTGCCTGTAGTACTAGCTGAAGGCACCTATAAATGTTGCCTTTGCCAAACAGTGCTAAGTTACAGGAAAGCTGTGCATTGACAGTGAGTGCTGCATCACATCTTATATTCCTTAAAAATTTGTAAGCATTCTTGTAGTGAGTATGCATAGTTGTTTCTTCCCTTTTTTATCTCTTTTCTTCTCCCTTTTCCTCATTCTCCCCTCAATTAATAATTTACATATCTAGTTTCCCAAGAATAAGCATAATTTCCTTTTGTATGTACCCTTCCTATATACAGGGTACATATTTTACTGTTTTTAGTTTTATCTCCTTTGCCACTTCTTAAGTAATTGTTCTTAAAATGCAGAAAATAATTATATACGCCTTAGAAGATCAGTAAAGCCCACACTGTTTCTCATTCATGCACTGTGCATACCTAAGGAATACAGAACATGACTCTTTGGAAAATAGCACAGGGTAAAGGAAAGCTGTATGACTTGTTTTCCTTTCTGGGCTGCATGAAGAAAACGTTAGAAAAATCCTGGAGTTTAGTAATATGAAAGGCATCTTATTTTACTTAGCAAAGTGGGCAACCCAAACAGAAATTAGCCTGCAAAGCCATTATTTCAATATGAACATAACAACTTCCTGGGTATCATTTTTTACAACTTCAGGAAGAATTTTCCATAACATTTAGCCTGTGCCATTTACTTCATAAACAAAGATACTATTCAAAGTCAGGATTAATAATTACGGTTGAGGAGACTATCTTCTGTCAAAAAAAGCCTAACTCTTACCAAGAAGAGTTATCTATTATCTCTTATCTATTATCAGATAGAAACTGAAAAAGAGAAATCTGGACAATTTTAATATTTCAGCAGGGATAACAGTAAACCTTCATGGCATTTCTCTGCTCTAGATGAGATGTTTCTGCATCTCTCCATCCTTTCAACACACAAGATAGCCCATAGAATGCTACAGACCATGGTTATGAAAGATGTAGATGTCATCTATACCTCTTTCATCTCCTGACCTGTTTGTTCAAGCACTGCTTGCCTCTGCCATTAAAAAAAAAGGGAAAAAAAAATAAAAAGAAACCAAAACCTAAATGGTAGCTTGACTGGGGATCAATTAACTTAATTGAAGTCCAGTATTTTTGATAAATGCTGTGTTCGTTAAGAACACAATGTAAAAAGGTGCCCTGGCTTAACCCCAGACAGCAACCAAACACCATGGAGCCACTTGCTTACCCCCCAGCCAGGACTGGGGAAAGAATTGGGAGGGTAAAAGGTAGAAAACTTGCGGGCTGAGACAAAGACAATCTAAAGGGTAAAGCAAAAGCTGCACTCACTAACAAATAAAAACAATCTATTCACTGCTTCCCAAGGACAGGCAGCTGTTCAGCCATCTCCAGGAAAGTAGGGCTTGATCACATTTGGAATGTGATTTATTTAGCATATATTTGGAAAGACAAACGTGATCACTCAAAAAGTTCCTCCCTTTTCCTTCTGTCCCCCACTTTATATACTGTATTCCAGTCTTATGCTCTGGAATATCCCTTTGGTCAGCTGGGGTCACCTGTCCCAGCTGTGTCTCCTTCCAACACCCCATGCACCTCCAACTTCCTTACCAGTGTGGCAGCACAAAAAGCAGAAAAGGCCTTGGCTCTGTATGAGCTCCCCTCAGCAATAGCAAAAAAACATCTCCATATTATCAACCCTGTGTACAGCATAAATCCAAAATATAGCCCCATACCAACCACTGGGAAGAAAATTAACTCTACCCCATCCTAAACCAGCACAACAGGCTTAATTGAGGAAATATTGTTACAGTGGAGGCTGATGATTCCTTTCTGTTTTAGAAGGTACTAATGAAACACCCACTAGAAGACTGCTTCTCGATGCCCCAGAACTCACCCTTGGCAGCCAAGCTGAAGCCCAGCTGGTTTGAAAGAGAAAGGATCTCCAGTAGAGCATGCTCCAGAGGGCTCAGCATACAGTAATTCTTGTTATCCTGGCTGAATGCTGCTTGAACGTGATCATCTTCAGGGCCTGTTGCATTTGCAAGTAGAAATGGATGAAATCAAAAGGTAAAGGGATGTTGGAGGGAATTTTTAAGCAGCTGGTTTGCTGGTGTGTTCACTGTACCTTAGATGCAGTTGATTTGACATCACTGTATTAATTTGAATGTAAATAGAAAAAATACTGCATATCTAGACTGCAGGGATAAATGTCTATAAAGAAGGCTCAGAAAAACAACATGCTATTTAATGGAATTTTCTGGAAATCATTATGAAAAAAAGGTAAGTCTTGTGAGAAGGGTTCAGAAATGTTTCTATTCTCTGTGAAATGTTTCCTGTACAGTTAAAAAACATTTTAAAAGCACTTCCATGTCTGTTCACTCGAACAATGATTTACTTGCAACTTAATTTGAGGTTTAACTATTAAAGCAAATGATCAGCATTTTGTTGCATTAAGTTGATATTACATATCTATATCTAAAAACATCACTTTGAAAAGACATTTGTATCTCTTAAATCTTTCCTAAGTCAGCAACCCTTTCCACCAAATAAAGCATGTGTCTAAATGTAGGATTCAGATTTGTATTTTCAGTAACAGTAATTTTGATGAAACTGTTTCCTTAGCAGATACTCAATTACCAAAGTAGTGATTTTTACATAGCAAATACAAATTTTAAAGCCATTATCATTTACATGGTTTCCCTCCCTTCNTCTGTTCACTAGAACAATGATTTACTTGCAACTTAATTTGAGGTTTAACTATTAAAGCAAATGATCAGCATTTTGTTGCATTAAGTTGATATTACATATCTATATCTAAAAACATCACTTTGAAAGGACATTTGTATCTCTTAAATCTTTCCTAAGTCAGCAACCCTTTCCACCAAATAAAGCATGTGTCTAAATGTAGGATTCAGATTTGTATTTTCAGTAACAGTAATTTTGATGAAACTGTTTCCTTAGCAGATACTCAATTACCAAAGTAGTGATTTTTACATAGCAAATACAAATTTTAAAGCCATTATCATTTACATGGTTTCCCTCCCTTCTTCTTCAGTGCCAGATGAGGTAGGTTTGTAGTCACCATCTCCTTCATAGTCTTCAGATAAATTCAGATGGTAATTCTTTTATTTCTGTACTGCCAGTTCCAATGACAAATTATGCTGACCAAAAATAGAATTTTTTCCTGTGATAATGTTAATTAAAAGATGAATTGTGAATGAGGTGAACAATGACACCCGGTACTTGGTGGATTGATAAGACATAGTTCACTAAGCAAGACATTCGGAACAAAAGAGCACACGGTAATCTGCAAACACAGGTTATTTTAGGAATTTGGTTCAGAATCAGAGTATTAAAAATACTATCTGACAAACTGTAGGCGATTCTTTGTTCCTCAGAAGCACTAGTGCTATAATATCAGTCCTTTTAGCAATAAATCCAAATAAGCTTATTTCTTTTCCCCCTCTGTTTTTGCACGAGCTTAGATTATAAGTGTATAATATTCTAAGAATGATGTCAAGGAAAATTATTTTTAAGAAGATACTGAAAGCAGAGCATATTGCATAATAACAGCGAACACAGGAGGCATAATGAAAGCGTAAAGATACTGTGGCCATGTTCCTGTCTGGTGAATGCTCTCTGCAAGTCTAGCAAAGGCAGTTACATAACTGATTTTTATTGCATTAGGCAACAGCAATATTGCTAAGCAAACTGATGCGCAGAATTAGAAAGCTTCTTCCACAGTGGAAATGAAGAAAAAAGAGGGAGGAAGGGCTCTCACTTAACATCCAGTGAGAAGGCAGGGCGAGAGGATGTGCATCTTCATTAGTGGATCATGTCAGGGGGACAACATGATTTATTTTCATCACGCAGTGCCTTGGAAAAAATACAGTGCCAACTCAGTCCATGATAATTTCACTGCTTTCTGCAGTGTAACGTGTCAACAGTCTAGAGCTCAAGCTGGTAAGTTAAAACATCAACCTCTAAAAGAGATTTAACAGGAGTTAAGATAATAGTCTCTAATGAGTGGCACAGGGGGAAAAACTAACATGGGAGCACAGGGGGAAAAAAACTACACATGCAAAAATGTGGCTGATCTCATCTGTTTTCACTGTAAATTCAGAACACTGCTAGTGTGTATTTAGACATAGCAGTTAATACAGGCTGTGGGATGAATAGATCAAGAGCAGCCCTGTCCAGAAGACCTTGGGAGTGCTGGTGGGTGAAAAGCTGGACATGACCCAGCCACGTGCACTGGCAGCCCAGAAAGCCAAACATGTCCTGGGCTACATCAGAAGGAGTCTGGGCAGCAGGCCAAGGAAGGGGATTCTGCCTCTCTGCTCCCCTCTGGTGAGACCCCTCCTGCAGTGCTGTGTCCAGCTCTGGGGTTCCCAGCACAGGAAGGACATGGGCCTGTTGGAGGGAGTCCAGAGGAGGCCACTGAGATTGTTAAAGGGATGGAGCACCTCGCCTGAGTGAGGAAATGCTGAGAGAATTGGGATTGTTCACCCAGGAGAGGAGAAGGCTTTGGGGGGACCTAACTGTGGCCTTCCAATACCTGAAAGGATCCTACAGGAATGATGTAGAGGGACTTTTTACAAGAGCCTGTAGTGACAGGACAAGGGAGAATGGATTCAAACTAAAGAGAGTAGGTTTAGATTATGTATTAGGAAGAATTTCTTTTTTTGTGAGGGTAGTGAGGATAAACAGATTGCCCAGAGAAATTGTGGATGTCCCATACCTGGAAGTGTTTGGGGCCAGGTTGGATGAAGCTCTAGGCCACCTGGTCTAGAGAAAGGTACCCCTGCCAATGGCAAGTGGTTTCAAACTAGATGATCTTTAAGGTGCCTTCCAACCCAAAACATTCTATGATTTTAGGATATAAAGAGGTCTGTGAACTAGTACCAAGAAAGTCTTTGTTTGTGGCTCAGAGGTGGTCAGCTTTAACACCTAGGAATGTGCAAGAACCACTTGAAATTTGTTCTGTAGCTAACGCCCTTCCCCTGCACTTACTGATGCCAGTGAACATACAGGCTTATGTTGCAACCTTCCTCTTCGCAGGACTTTCTTTCACATGGCTGACTATTTTTCAAGCCCGAACAAACTTAAATATTCTTGAGACTTCTGCCACTTGTGTTTGCATGGCAAACAGTGGCAGGAAGTGGGGTACAGAGAAAGGCAGCCAGCCGTATGTGGTGTATGGAGTGCAACTGTTGACGCGGCGTTGCCGTAGGACCAGACCTTTAGGACCAGACCTTTAGGACCCTTGCGCTAAGGAAGAGGAGTCACGGTATTTAGCATCCACTGCAGCGCAGGCAAGTACACTGTCAAAGTTCGGGGTCCCAAAGTTGCTCCAGTGGGTATAGGATATATATGGTGAGGTAGGCAGGTTAAGCAGCCCTCCTGAGCCATGCCCGCTGTGGTGGCTCCCTGCAGGAGCCTCCGGCGGGAGGCGAGGGCAGAGCCCGGTTCTCCTTGCTCTTCCCGCTGCCGGCGCCAGGTGTCGGCAGGCGGCGCGGGCACGGCGGTGCAGGAGCGCCCCTCTGCCGCCGCTCCCAGCCGGCGCTCCCAGCTCCCGCTCGCTCCAGCCTGCGACCGGAAGGGTGTGGGTGGGTGCTGGGGCTGGAGCAGCCATGCGACTTGACTTTCCCCCCTCCCACCCCCCTCCCAAGTCAAGCGTTAACTGGTTAGTGACTGATACTTCGGGAAATTCAAAGCATTTTTTGAATGAGTCAGACGTTAGAAGAAGAGAAATGTGCTGTGCAGTGCCTGGGGGCCATGGATAGGGCTTTAGGTGGTGGGAGAGGCAGGACAGGGAGAAAGCAGAAGTGGCCACGGAGTTGCCTGCAGAGATGGATGGCAGTATGAGTGCTGCAGTTATCCTTTGGGAGGAGAAACTGGAGCAACCTCCTGTAGCAAGGTCCCTGTCTCAACACTGCAGACGAGCTTCTGAGTGTCGGGAGCAGCTGGGCATCCGATGGTGACACTCGGTGACAGTGCTTGTTCTTGGCTGATGGAGACCAGAACTGATATTGAACCACTGGAGAAAGAGTTCTTGACTGCGTCTGAAGCCACATATATGTGCAGTTTTGCAGGGGATGCACAAAGGAAATGGGAACACACAGCCCACTGGCAAAAGCAGTGTGGATGAAAGATTTATCTGGGAATATGAAAATGCTTTGAACAAGTGAACTAACTCTTCTTCTTTTCCCCTTCATTCACACAACGGAGCAATTTTAAATTAGAACAGGTTGTAACAGATTTAATTTAGATCACCATGGTGCCTAGTATAATGCTACAGCATATTCTAGTTTATCTTTTTCCCTGATTTTAAAGGGCTAAACAGTTTTTAAATTGTGGATTTGTTATAGAATGTATGGCTGCTAGGCAGTCCTGACCAATTAGAATTTTTTTACTGCACCATGATTAATTTTGTTAGATAAAACTACTGAAATACAACTGAAGGTAGAAATAAAAAGCATTTAAGTGCTCTACAGCCATGATTTACTCTTCAGAGATGCATTTAACGCTGTCTCCGGCAGAAGAGCTTCATCCATTTTCCAAACATTCATTTGTTTATTTCAAGATTAGTCTCAGTTATAAACAGACATTAAATCACCTCCAGGCCCTAATACATTGTAATGAAGTATTGTAAACCATGTAGTATGTTGGTTTAAACAATGTAATCAGAAAGCAACAAAACCATTTTCTCCTGGTTCTTGCTGGCTCCCTGACTTCTGTCTGTTCAAAGAAAAGTTCTTTTTTGTCTGTAAATGTCAAGGTCACTCAGAGGTCAAGTTTGTGCTTTTGAGCTGTGGTTCCTTTCAGGTTATTGGCTTTGTTTTATTACTGAAAGGAACCATCCATTTTGGCATATAGAGCAAAGAAGTCATGTAATCCTATTAAATACAAAACCAACATGTACAAATAATGGCGAGGGTTTGACAATCGCACAAAAGCCCCCTTTTTCTGCCCATAGTTAAGCCTGCACTGAGTAATTAATGGTCCTTCCACGAGCCTGTCTACAGTGGGAAAACTGCCTAACTAGTTTGCTCAAAAACTGGCCAAGAGCCCCTTTTGGGCAAGCTGGCATCCTTCTGCTGTGATGCTCACAAATAGGAGGGGGACAGAAGTGCCTACCTGTTACTTTCCACCTCAGAGCAGACCATGGCACAGAAGAAGACAGGCACAGTCCTAGGCAGAAGATCCTTGGAAACAGAGAGAATTAATTAACAAAGAAGAAGGAAAGCATCTTTGGAGAGTTAAGGATAAAAAGAGGTACTTTAAGTTATTAGAAAATAAACTTGCTTTGCTGGCAGGAGAGAGAAGAAGTTGAAAGTGGAGGTTACAGCATGCAAGTTGAGATGTAAGTGGATCATTATGTACTGGGCACAAAAACTAAGACATAAAAAATTAACAACAAATATCTCACTAATTTCCCTATGAAGAATGTTTATGCATAGTGCAAGGTCAGTAGAAGGAAAAATTAGGAAGAGGAAATAAGGTATAATCAGAGCTTACAATGGAGCAAAGAAAGTATAGAATGATTTAAATAAAACTGTCCTCAAAGTGGTATCTACCTAGGGGTAACTGAGGGAAAATGCTGAGGATTTTCCTGGTCAGTTAGTTACAATCAGATGTGAACAATGGGCTTCCGCACTGTCTGTTCTGCTTGTCGCTTCTTTGAGGACAGTCAGCTACAGTATGTGAAAACAACTGAAGGTTGCAAACCCCAGTTTTCATAAACAACATTCATAACACTATTTTCACATCCCTCAGACAAGCATATAGGTTATCACAGCTTTAAAATCTTTGTCTGCTGGCAAGACAAAACATTACCATCGTAGAGTGTATGCAAACATAAGAACTGACTGGATCTATTACTGATAAAGAGAGATGAGCTGATTGAGAGTATAGATAGCAATTGCAGATAAGATGAAAAACTGCATGAAACGTAGGCAGGAGCTGCAGAAATGAACCCCAAGACATACAATTGGATATAACAAACATTAGAGAAGTGGAAATGGGAAACTGAGAAATCTATATTACCTGGATTGTGAAACAAGACTTACAAAATGCCAGACAGTAAAAGTTTCTGGCCTATCATATTGCAAGGACAGATAGACAATAAAGATGTTTGGAGTTTAAGTCTGGAACAGGTCCAAGATCTTCAGATAGTGTTCTAATAGGAAGGGAAAAACACTGGCACACCACCAGGGAAGGACCTCCACGCAGGACTGCTCCTTAAACACAGACTCAAGAGGTTTTTGGCAGACACTTCAGCAAGAATGGCCTCTAATGGCTCAGTCTTAAAACAAGTCTGGAAGAAGTCTCTCTCAACCCTGGGTTTGCTTCTTGAGTTGAGCATAGTTTAAGAAGGCCACAAGTTCAGTATGAGTAATTAAGGCTGGATTTATTTTTTTTTGCCCTCCTTTGTTCCCAGCGCATCACTCAAATAGTGCATGAAAAGTAAAATACACCCACAACTCCTCATCTGGGGATTTCCTCAACTGATAGACAATCAGAGTATAATTAGCTCCTTTGCCCCTTGTCTGGGATGCAGAGGAATTATCAGTACCTCCATCTTCAGCTATTGCTAGCTGCTAGATTAGTCAACTGGCATGGGACTCAAAAATCCATGTATGAGCTGTACTTGTCTTCCCAAGGGATTTAGAGGATGTGTTAGTATGATAAGAGGACACATAAGCTGTAAAATATATACCCAGAGAAACACAAATGTATGCCTTCATGTTGTTAGAATTTCTGAATAAAGTAAAATGGTTTCTGCAGACCAACACATCAATTAAAGCAAAAGTTGATTTGAGAAACCTCTTTTCCCTCCCCATATTTCTTCAAGCTTTTATAGCAAGCTGGCAATGCTGTAGGTACTGCAGACTTAAAAGATGAGCCTTTTAAGGCCTTAAAAGACCAGCCTAACCTGGTATCTAGGTTATCCAGTCATTATTGGTGGGTTCCCAGGGAGCTCTCAGATATGGGAGGACCAGCTCATACTACCCACAGCTAGAAGAAAACTTTGGAGACTTTTATAGGAAAGTTCCACACTTTAGTTACCCAAAAGAAGGTCTCTTCCCCCCCTGAAAAAAAATCACATGCCTAATTTGCACCATTACCTCTTTTCTCAACAGAACAGACCCAAAAGTCTGACAACTTTAATCTCACAGACCTGAGCTTGCAACAGGAGCACTACAGGAGGTGTTTTGGGGATCCCCTGTTTAATTTCCCAACTTCTATACTAATTTGGAGATTCACTTTTGAATGTGATAGAGATGGTTTCTTCTTCTCTAGAAGCAAAATTAGTCCATCAGAAAGACATCATGTGTTTACATATGCCTGGATTTGTCATCTGCTGCCCTTCAGCTGCTGCTGGCAAAACTTTCTCAGCTATAGAGCAAATTGTTTTTCCTCTACTATTAATTTTGTTAACCTGCTTTTTAGGGGTTCCTTGCAGTTCCCTGTGTCACTGCAGCTATACAGTAACTTCACTGCATTTTCTGCTTTCTGTTTTTCAGTGCAGCTCTCACCTCCTCAAGTGTTTTGGGGCCACCAAATTAAAACAGTGACACAGAAATGTAAAGCAGCCTGTGTTCTACTGTAAGTGCATTCCCACCGCTGTAAAATTATGAAACAATACAGCTTACATATATGATGATATAAAGTACCCTACATCGCTATAAATAGAATATACTGTATATATATTGCATATACAGTATGATATCCATGTGAGTTAATAGCATTTTTACATCTTGACAGCTATATCCCTGCAGTTTCAATGAATATCTGCCCACTGTCACGTATGTAAGAAACAAGTAAGACACAGTGAGACCTTGAAGCAACTGGCATATATTATTATAAAATACTCGTATAAAAATTCAGGTTACAGTTCTGAATGGGAAAGTTCATAGCAGAAGATGTGGATGGCTGTTTTAAACTCCTTCAACAATACCTACACAGGGTACATTCAATTTTGAATTAAATCAGCAAAATTATTTGCTTCTGTGCTGAGGAATATGAAATAGAAAACAGAAATGGCTGAAAGTAGGGTGATGGGGTGACAGGGATAGCTCTGATCAGAGGTGGCTGCCTGTGCTCTTCCGCACAATATGCAGTGCACTATTGCCAATATTGCATCCACATCCAACAGTCAAAGTTCTGAAAAAGGAACAAAAATTTAATCTTCATCTCAGTTGCCAGTATGGACTTACACACACTGCATGTTGCAATAGAGAACTGCAGTGACTTAATCATATCTGTATTTAGATATTATCCTTCTGTTATAGAAAGTTATTTAGATTAACTATAACTTAAAGTTAATATGCCAGGCTTACTTCTACTCTCATCATACACATTTTCTATAACCTTTTATCTTTAGAAAACCTTTGATTGTAATCAGCTTCTGTACTCAAAAGTAGGATTTCTCTTCTTCAACAAACACCTTAATACAGTTCTCTGTAGCAAGCCATCCTAAAGCCTCTTTTTTTTGTATCAATTTTACCACATAACAGATTTTTAAAGCCAAGATAAAACAATTCAGAAAGATTGGTGGGGGCATTCAACAAAAGTAGTAGCAGACAGTACCTTAAATCTGTCATTTCACTGGACTTTACTGGATTTCAATTTGATGGTGCCTCTATAAAGGCAGTTTTTATTAAACAGTGTAATTGAATTGAATCTCTGTCTGCAAACAGGACTATGTATTTCTTTCCAACAGTACAAGAGCAGCAGATTTAGAGTAAGGTGTGCTTCTTCATAGAGCAGTTCTCAGTTGTTACCACTGGGAGCACACACAAAGCCAGTGGGATGAAGCTTCTTGCATGTCAGCCAAAGCTCCAAACATTTTGAATTGGGCACAAGATTTACTTGAACAATACTGGTCAGTCTTCAAGACACAAAAAGGTGCAAAGACTTTCTTCATACTTTACCTCTGCAGCTACATTCCTGGATGACACTGGACCACCGCTGTTCACTACTTTAACCATCTGTAAAATGGAGACAGTATTACTGGCCCCTGATTGTATTCTCAACTCAGATCCACAGTCAATGGTTTTAAAGTACAGAATAGCTCAAACCATCAACTTAAAATCTGGAAATTATTAAAGAAAATATTTTCACTCATGTTAGTTTTATAAAGATACATCAGTTTTATATGTTTATGCATTCATAATTTACAAATGCATGTAATATAATTTATATAATGTGTATATATTAAACAAATTTGTAAATTTGCAAATATATATATGTCAGTGTACTGTATGAAAAAAATTTTCCTCTTTCCTGGCATGTGAAAAAGCCACACAAACTGGAGCATTGCTCGCTGGGACAAGATCCTGCAAGATGGCCCATGTCACTGTGTCTCTTGTGTGCACATGTACATGCCCACAGATTATTCCTGACAGCATGATAGCATAAGCAACTCTTCCAAGAAGAATGGGAACTGGCACAAACCAAATGAAGCAAGAATGTCTCTTAAAGAAAAGAGCTCCTTTTCCTTTCTAGGGCTCACATACAGTTGCAAAACACTAGTAGTGTTGCTGAAAAAAAAGTCTTTAAGTTTCTTTACCAAAATATTCCTAAACACTTTACATGGTTTAATTTGCTTCAGAGCATCCTTGTGTAGTGACGCTGTATCTCCCATATGCCCAACTGCAGGGAGATGCAGAAAGGTCAAAGCCATGTCCCACCAAGAGCTGCCAGGAGGATCCCTCATCCAGCACCCAGCTCCACCAGCACTGGCCCAGAGCCCCAGGGGCTCAGCAGCTACTGCAGGTTGTGCTGAAGTAGCAGCTCAGTGGCTGAGTGATTGACTTAGAGATGGGCACAGCTCTAAGCTTTGCTAAAATGTTCCTGAGGTTGAAGTTGAGAGAAAACTAGTGCTTGTGGATTTCCAGAGCTGACTGCAGTGCAAACAGCTGTGCAGGTTCAGTTTTCCTTTTGTTTTTGTCCACTACCTGGACTGATCTTCTTAGAGAGCATCTTATCTGTCAGATGAGATAGCAGCTGTGGCTTTGAGACAATTAGAGGTGATTTAAAGTGGTGTGGCTGCAAATCCCATTTTTGAGCACACAGTTCTGCCTCATTTTCTGTTGCTTGTCTGGCTGACTCAGTGAAGCTATCTGTGGTAAAAATGACAGGGCATTTCTGCCAGCACTGGGAGGTGATCTGGCTCACCGGGGAAGCAGTGTCAGTGTTGGGTGCAAACAGGAGGCAAACCCATGTAGCTGGAGTCAGTAACTTGCATAAGGAATAGCAGGACTCTAGCCATCACAATTAACTTTTGTTTTAGCCTTCATGGAAAGATTCATAGCATCATTCAGGTTGTAAAAGAGCCTTAGGATCACTGAGTCCAACCATTAACCTAATACCATCAAATCCACCACTCTCTCTTAGCACCACATCTTGCATATCTTTTAAATCCCTTCAGGATGGTAACTCCACCATTTCCCTGGGCAACATGTTCCAATGCTTGACTACACTTTCCATAAATAATACCCATTCTAAACCTCTCTTGGTGCAACTTGAGGCTATTTCCTCTAGTTCCATTGCTTATTAATTGAGTGAAGAGGCCAACCCCCACCCTGCTACAGCCTCCTTTCCGGTAGTTGTGAACAGCAGTGAGGTCTTCTTGAGACTCCTTTTTTCCAGGCTAAACAACCCCAGTTCCCTCAGTCACTCCTCATAAGACTTGTGCTTCAGACCCTTCACTAGCTCTGTTGCCCTTCTCTGGACATGCTCCAGCACCTCAATTTTTTTCTTGTAGTGAGGAGCCCTGTGAGCAGGGCTTGCACCAGCAGTCTGAATGAAAGCAGTATGCTTTCATCCTCTCCCCTCCTTGGTACATTTCCTGCACCATTCCTTATGCTCTGCAATCAGCAAAGCAATCTGGCTGAAAGAAAAAAAATAAAATTAAAAAGTCTTACTTCCAGAATTAGTTTTCAAATGGCAGCAGCATGGTCTGAGATCATGTTAGGTTGCCAGCGAAATCTGTGACTTCACCTCATATCTGGAATCAGAGCAGTCACTTCAGTGGACAAGAGGCAACTTGGACCAGCAAGGCTGGGATGTTGCTCTTCTGACACAGGCCTGCTCCTCACCCGGGTGGTGGAAATAGACAAAGGGAAGTACATGGTAGTTTGCAGTAGCTGAGGTCCTGATGCATTTCTGCTAAAAATTACTCACCTCCATTTCAACCCTTGGCCATTTTTTCTAACTTGCAGTGGATGCGGTCAGAAGCGACACTGAGGAGGGCAAGCTATTTTATCCTGGAAGCTCTCTGTGTCCTGAGCTTCCTGGAGACAGGACCTAAGAGGGAAAAACACCACATCCCAACACACACCAAGGCAAGAGCACCAAGGCCAGAGCAGGGTTGTTAACATTACCTTGAAACAAAGCAGAGATACTGTTTCTTGAGCACAGGGATAACCTGGAATTATGCATTTGTTGTTTTCTGAGGAAGCCCATTGCCAATCATTATGTAAATTTTTGTGTGTGTTCAAGTTGTGGGAAGCTGTGGCTACTTCCCTTTTGGTGCACAGGGAATGGGATCAAAGAAAACACACTGGCTTTTTAAAATTATTCTACTAGTGTCACTCCTGCAGGACACCAGTGTGTCTTACAGATCTAAGAGGAAAGAGACAAATTACTAAATCCAAGAGATTCACATGATACTAAACTGATTTAGAAGGGAAAGAACCGGCAACTGTATGCTGTAAAACCCAAATTGAAAAGAAAAATTCAAGGTCAAGCATTTAACCATGGGGTGAATCAGTAATTACACCAAAACAACAGGTACCAAAGGGCAGACTTGTCATCTCTTGAAATTTCCATAATGGCTTTTACTTTTTCTGGAAAATAAGGCCATAATCTCAATTACAAGTATAAAGTCCACATTATGTTGAATGTCAGGTTCTGAAACTGAACTTGCTTTTAAACCTAAATCCATCAGTACACTTTATGGCTCAAAAGCTCCCCCTTGAAACAAATCTAAGCCTGTTATTAGTCTTGTTCAATGAACTCAGATAATTATGGTCTGATTTTTTTTTTTTTTTTAGGATAACATCCACAATTCAAAATTCAACCTGGAAACCGACATCTAAAACCAAGAAACTGTATGAACATCCATATTTTGGCTGCTGCGACTTTGACCAGTAAGATACTTGCATAAATGTGATTTTTTTTTTTTAAGATGTCTGAAGTGGATTTATTTTAATGACTCTGGTTGTTGAAGAAAGGTATGTTGCTTTCTACCACATAGTGTGTTTTCTTCAGCATTGTCTTTCTTGGAAAGCCTAAAAATTCAAGGCAAAGCCTTCTAATAAAAACTAAGGCATTTGGGGAAATAATGACACAGCAATTCTGTGCCAGAAAGGAATGAACCAGGAGGATGATCAGAGACCTCTGTCACTTTTAAACTTCTGTAATGCTTTCATTTCTGAAACAGCCCCGCTTAGAAAAAAAATTAAAATGCATTAATTGCTAACAAGACTCTGACAGAGTGATGGCAGTTCCCGTAAGACATTTGCTGCTTTTGTGTTGTTTGTAAGCGCTCGGAGGTTTCGGAGCCACCCTGCCCACATGCTGCAGGGCTCCCCTGGCCCTCCCCGCCCCACGGCGCCCCAGCTCCCCCTGTGCTGACCTCCCAGGGAGCTCCCCAAGATGGCAGGAGCTTAGCCCGGAGAGGGAATAGAATTCTGGCTTGGCCAGCTGAACCAGCTCGGCGGGCAGGGAAGAGAGGGCAAGGTCTCCCTCTTCTGACAGCAGCAAGCGGGCGGCTGGGCCAGCCAGGACCTCACCCCGGCTTGAGGGCTCCCGGCTCACCAACTCGCCAGGTATCCCTGCCAAATCCTTGTTCAACAATATCACGATAAGCCCGTAGAATTATTCTGGGGTTGAATACTGTAAATCACAGTCTGAATTTTTTATTCAAACGTGGGAATCCTCATACTCAAATCCTTAAAAGATTAGAAGAAGGATCAGGAAAACTGAGAACACAAATTAAGGTTTTGTGCTTTTGATGGAGACCAAATCCTAGCAGGCATGATAAACACAAAGAATGCAGTCTGGCTATAGCCAGCCCACATGATTTTATGGAAATGTCCAGAGTTAAGAGTATTGTGTGTTAAACTTGTTATGGCAGAGTAAGATGGGTCCAATTTGTGACATGTCAGAAGGCTGCTGATAATCACAGAATATTCTAGATTGGAAGGGACCCACAAGGATCATC
>VZUA01102719.1:981-31687 GCA_013401035.1 Horornis vulcanius
GGGGCCGGGAGTGGGGTGTGCGGGGGTCGGCAGGCCGTGCGCGTCCCCGGGCCGAGCCCCGCTTCGCCGTGGGGCCGGTGCGCCGGGGCCGTGGTGGTGACCGAGTATTTCGCCTTGGTGCCGGCAGAAGCGGCCGCCGTGAATGACCAGGGTGTGTTGGGCTGTGCGGGCAGGCCGGGCCGCGTCGCTGGACTGCCACTGCTTGCTGGTGTTCTTTAGTCACCGAAGTAGTGCAAGTGTATTAAAATAATTGCTGTGTTTTTAATTATATGAGAAACTTAATACTGATTTGAAATACTTTCTGTGAAAGTAACAAACTTGCTGCCTTTTAAGATCGTAATTTTTGACATCTGACTTTCGCAATAAAACTGAGTGAAATGGGCTGAACTCTATGCAGATTATAAATGCTTTTAGGCAGAAGCTGGTTTTTCGCCTGCAGATATCTGGTCTTGTAAGGCTTCTGTCTAAAGGAGACTGATAGGCCCTTGAAATACAAATAGTTAATGATATACTTGTCTGTAAAGAGCTGTTCCACCTACAGTATCTTAATATGGTGCGACTTACATGTGAAACAAGTTGGGGATGCTTTTTAGAATTGAGTTAGCTCATAAGTTTAGCAGTTGGATTTCAGTGTTCAGAGTGCTGGAATTGAGAAAAGAGGTTGTGTGTTTGGTATTTTTGAATATTCTACATGATGCTATTCTCCTCAGCTTGGAGGGATTCTCTCTTACTGGATGTCAGAGCTCAGGGGAACATCACAGGCCAGCTGGAAAACAAGACTTGTCTTATGCAGTTTGAGGGTTGTTTTTCTTTTTTTTTTTTTTCCCTTTAGGAGAAACAAAAATCCCAGTGTAGACTGAGCATAATTGGTATCACAGCAAACTTCTGTAGATGACAGAGGAGTGAAGTGTAGCTAAATGGACTCGCTACAGTGGTCTGTAATTTCACATGGTGCCTTAATTTTCAAATTATTTGTGTGGGGGGTTGGTAGTTTTTTTAACGATGTAGAATCCCTAAAAAGGCAGCTAAGTATGGCTGAAAGATAAACTTTACAGTGTGCCAAATTTGTTTTGACTTGCTATGTAAGATTTTGAGCCATATGAATGTGAAAGTGGTGTATCAATAAATCATTGTCATAGTAGTGTAATTCTTTGATGCCAGATAGGATAACTGTGGACTGCTCTTTTGCTTATATTGAATTTAAATCCAACAAAGTTGCTTTTCTACTCTATATATATTTAATTCATCTGAACTCTATATTTACAATGCTGTGAATAAATGTAATGCATCATGTTTGGGTGGAGAAAAGGTTCAGTCTGCTTCCTCCTGTAGAAGTGAGAACTCAGCACAAACCAGCTGTATAATGTTTGGTAATTCATTCAACAGAACAGTTCTTTGAGTCATTTGCTTTGTAAACCATCCCTCTTCCTAGCATTTTTGTTTTTCTTTGTCTTGGAAATGTAAGTGGTGTAGTTCTACCTGACTTTTGTACATACGTGTGAACAAAATACAGTAGTTTATTTTCCTTCATCTTTAGTTAGAAACAAATCTTTCTTAAGGTTCTTTTTAGGTACTGTTGCTCATTTTTGGCAGCTCTGTATCATTCTCTGTTCACTGTTTTTAAAATATATTTAACTACTTGTGTTTCTTTGTGCTGTTGTTGCTTCAAGAGCTCCAGCATTGCAGGTATTCTAGGAAATGTCTTGTTTGGCTTAGATAGGGCCAAAATTTTGGGGTTCCTGTAAAACAATGCAGGTTAAAGATTTGCTTATGTAATGTAAAACTTGGGTATTGTTTTATGTACCCTCCACAAAGATCTGCTAGGAACAAAAATAAACAAAGCTTTAGAAGTACCTGTGGTTATTTTTTTAAATTTATTAATGGGTAGACTGTTTTTCATATGTAACTCATGTTTTGTTCTTAGAGTTTTGACTAGTGTATGTTTAGACAACTAACTTGACTAGAAGAGTGTGGCATGTGTGCTCATTTGGGCTATCATATTTTCCTTTTGTTTCTTTGTATTTTGCTGTGGGGATTGTTTGGGGGAAAAGAAATGACAACTGTTGCTTTGAGCTGTCACGATAGAGAGCAGGAGGAATGTGCGGGACAGATGAAGAGCAGCCGCTGGAGTAACTGCAGGAATTGGTGTTGATTGACACTTGAGAAAAAGCATTGGTGGAAGTTATTTTTAGCAGCTTTTGTTTTCACTCCAAAAAGGCAGCTGTTAAGTGGTACAAAATCTCCAGTGATGTTGTGTAATGTTGGAGGTTCTGTGTTTTGGAGAAGTTACCAATTACTAGATGTCACAGAAGTTGTCGCGCTTCGTGCTCTTTTGTAGGCAGTTTTTAATTGTAGAAGTACTTTAAGAGCAGACATTTTTTAATTGTGGAAATATTGTAAGAGCAGTAATTTAGGGGTCCTGGTTTGGAATTCTGCTTGATCTGAGGCCTTGTCTGCTAAAGCTGTGCTTTTTTTGTGTGTATTTGCTTTGATGGCTCAGGGAGAAGGGGAGGGCACGTGTAGGATAATTGGTTTCTTACTGAGTGTAGTGCAGTGTTTGTGTGAGACACTGAACACCTCAGGTCCTTCCCGTGCCATCTGGAGAAAGTGCAGTGACTTGAAATTGTTAACTTGTGTTACTGAAAAAGTTCTTTGAAAAGTAGTTGCTTTGTAAATACTGAAGAGCGTATTTGGGAGAGGGTGTGGCACAGTGAGTAATACAGCTTATCTGAGAGCAGTATGTAGCTAAACCTCCTATAGCAGCAGTACTGAACTCTTGATCTGGGGGTGGTTCTAGGGAAATCTCAGCTACTCTTTAATGTCTGAGCAAAGACCTGGTCTGTTGTGCATCGTGTCTGCCAGAGAGGTAGGTCATGTGCGTCAGAGAAAGAAAGAAATGGCACAAGCAAAGCCTTTTATGAAGGTAAAACGTGGCTCCAAGGAGCTCTACTACAGTGGGGAAATTTCATATTACTTGTTAGCATAAATAAAGAGAAGATATGTTTTGTTTTTAGGAATTAATACATATGTGGTTAGATAAATAGATTAATTCCTGGGTGTTACGTGGAGCCAAAAGGTTTTTTGTGCTGTCTTTTGTTAAGGTAGTTTTGTTAAGCATTTAAAGCTGGATTTCTGTAGGCCATGTTTTTAATGACAGTCAAATGTTGCTAGTTTCATTTATGTAATAGTGGGTGGACAGAGCTGTGATTAAGTAGTTGCTAGAAATCTTATGACTAATCTTGGTGTTATTTTAGATTCTTAGTCTCAGCCTTTATGTACAAGGATTTCAACTTTGCCAAACAGTTGGAATTCTCTTTAGGGAAGTTGCTTTATTACACAAATTTGTAGTCTAAAAAAGTTGATAAAGCACTTAGAGGATGTACTTTATAAAGGTAGGCATTAGTGTTTATTTTTAAGACTGGTGACCATAATGATCTGATTCATATGGCAGTGAGCCAAAAGGCAAGGAAAGCAGGAAACCTGGATGGAGTAAGTCTGAAATGGGGTTGTTGAACGTGTTTTTTCTTGTTTAAATGACTCTGGCTGACTGGTGCTGCAGAAACACACTACAGGCACTTCTGAACTTGGAATGAAATCTCTCCCCACCTTCCTTGTGCTGTTTTGATCAGCCAGAACGGACTCAGGAGTTTCAGTGCAAGTCGGGCAAAGGAGCCTGGATGCACAGAATAGTTCTCAATCTGCTGCTGAAAATTTTGAGTTCAACATTAATTTGTTGGAAGCTCAAATTACCTGTAATGACCTTACTGGAAGCTGAAGTGTCAGCCCAGACAGGTTCCAGAAGCGTGAGAACGTGTCCTCTCTGTGCCTCAAGGTTTCCCAAAGCGTTTGGCTGTTGCTCCGCTCGGGATCCTGAAGGTTTTCCTGCCTGTCCTTTGTGAGCTGGCCCACCACAGCCGGCTGTGTGGTGCTGTGAGAGCAACTCAGCAGCACATCCAAACTGATCTAACTCATCAGCAGGCAGCTAAAATAGCAAGTTGTCCTTATGGGGGAGGAATAACTTTCCTTAACTCCTGGTTCTGACTTGTTAGAGGGTTAGTTCAGGAGCTAAGATAGGATCTCCTCTTTTGACAGCTGTTAAACAGGTATCTTGCGTGGTGAACTGCTCCTTGGTTGTTTCCCACACAAGTTTTTTTTAAGGGTAAATCCATCTACTTTTGAGCACAAGTGTATCTCAAACCTTTTACAACAAGGGAATGTTTAGAGACTGTACTTAATGAGAGCAGAATTAAATGCCTCCTTTCATGATGCTATTATAGCTTGGTAAAGAGAACGTGTGCTGTAAGGAAAAAAACCCTCAGACTGTGTGAGGAGCTGGTGTCTTAGAAGCAGGGTGGAAAACTACATGGTATGATCAGAGGTGCAGCAGATAGGGTCTTATGCCAGGTCTTGGCTCAGAAATGTAAAGCAAATTACAATTAAAAATGGACGTGTGGGACAAAATCCCAGATAATTTTGCACGCTGAAGCATCTCTTCCATAGCTGTCAGGCATTTCAGGTGATGTCAGAAGCTATAAAGTACCTTCTTGGGCTAATGCAGTGAGGAACTGCTTAAAGTTGAATGGAGAGACTTTAGAGATTGAGCTGTGACTTATGGATATGACAAAGCTCAAATTCACTTGTGACAGATTTAGTTCAGGAGGCTCATGAGTCAAACCTCATACTAATGGCATGATCATACGTGTAGGTGCAGCAAGGTTTCAAAGTTACTGCTGACTGGCTTTGAGCAAATCGCTGTAGTGATAAAACATCTGCAAGACAATGCAGTTTTCCCTGCCCAGGAGCAGGGAGGGGGATCGGGCGGGCTGTGAGGCTGTCTGGCAGCATCGCCTTGGAGGAACAGGCTCACCCCTGGAATCTCTCACACGCTCAAAGGGTTGTGCACTGCACGTGGGAAGCCTGCAAGGGAACCAGTCTGCAGTGTCACAAACACTCTTTGCAGACGCTATTTTAAAAAAGAAATAAGGCTCAATTTCAAGTTTTCCAACACTTAATTGAAACTGTAGCAAAAATTGGATGCTGTCGTTAGTCAAATGTTTGACTCCAGGTTAGATGTGGGGAGGAGGGTGCAGAGGGAATGAGCTGGCTGCCAGAGTTTTGAAGGAATCCTGGAACAGAGCCTTGTCCTGCCCCCATTTGAGGCTCTTGTGAATTAGATCGGTAGGAAGAGGTTTGGTGTTCCAAGTTTTCCAATACTGTACTGGAATGTAATTTATCTATAAATCAGTTAATGAAATGTTTGAGTAGTGGGTGAACACATGTGGGGAGTCACTTTGCCATAGCAAGTAAATAATGTGAGAGTTATCATTTGTATTCATTCCTTAAATACTCCAAAGTAATGATGTGTTGATAAACTGTACTTTCCAAGCGTTCTTTAACTTCACTTATATGAAAGTGTACAATTTTGTGGAAAAGGATAACAGTTTTGGAATTGTGGAAGGGTATTTGGAAGTACTTCTTAGGTACTTTTAATTTCAGAGAGTTTGTTTAGGTTTTTTTAATTTCAGAGAATTGGAAGAAGGCCATCTTTCTGAGTGTTCAGTCAGGTGACTAGGAGATGTTAGTAGTCTAATTAATACATGTGGGTTTGTTGGGGGGTTTTGTGACTAAAAATTAACTAAATTTGGTAATTTATCACTTCACAAAATGGATGTTTATACTAGGTGTGTTTTCATTGCCAGTAATTTTAAAGCTGCAGTCTGTCAGCTGTTTTCCTGCCCAGTAGTGACTGGAGATGTTCAGTTGTCCTTAGGTGTCTGGACATAATTAGTCTTCTTCCCCTAAAAAGAATATTATTTCTTGTTATTCAAGATGAATGTGTTTTACATGTGAACTTTCTCTTTTTGCAGTGCTGTAGGTAAAACATGCCTACTCATCAGTTACACAACCAATGCATTTCCTGGAGAGTATATACCCACGGTGTAAGTACTTATAAAAAAATCCAAAGAACTCATTTTTGTCAGCTCCTCGGTGCCTGCTGCTGTTCCAGATTCCTTACCTGAATTGTTTGAATTGGCTGCAAGCACCCCTCAGGTGTGTGTTAGGAACACTTTGAGGTTTTACTGTAGTACAGTTGCACCAGTGCTTGCTGGTGGTCCCTCAGTTTTGGCTCTCTGTGCCCTCTGGGCCTGGCTGATCAGGGACTAACATTTATTAACATTTTACCAGATGTTGTTCTCTTCCAAAATAGTGTGTTTCTGTCTCTAATGTCATTCATAATAAGTTGTCCCAAGGCTGAACAGCTTGTAAAACATTATATCATAGTCAGAAATAGTTGTCTTACATGGCTGGTGATTTTTTGTTTATTTGTTCCTGCCACTTTTTGTGCTACTGCCAATCCTGTGCTAAGCCAGCCAGGCTCTTTAGCTCCTCAGGCGAGACTGTGGAGACTCATTTATTCTGGTGCTTCCCATTTTCTTTCACATAGGGATTTGTCAGTATCAGTATTAGTGCAGTTCTCTTTTCCAGGGCCTGTTGGGAGTGTTTTATACATGTGCAGCTTCTTTGCCCTTTTCAGATGTCTCTGTATTTTCATCTGGCTGTGCTCCTCTCTGAAGTATTGATGAGCTTTTCAGACAACAAAATACATTCTAATAAGGTTTACAGATGACTTTTGTTACCCGTCCAAGGCCTTGTTGCCTTAGTTACTGCTGGGGTTTTTTTTTTGTGTCTTAAATTCGAGTTTTTGCATTGCAGTGTCTTGTGTTCCCAGTGAACTTGATTCAGCCTTAACGAGTCGTTAAAACCTTTGTACCCACAATAGTGATGGGATGAAAACGATGCCTCCACTGGCCCCTGGTTATGAGCTTTGATATGTCATTGGAGGAGGTTTTGATTAGTAGGATTAATTAGCCTTTTTCTTACCTACTGTTGCATTAAGGATTCCTTGGTTGTTGCTCTTGTATCTTCTGTTCTAAATCTCACACCATGAGACAGATTAACTTGCTGAATGTCCCACTGAGACTGGAAAGTGCTTGCTAAGTACATCACCTGCTTTCCTGTACCCGTGGGGATTAACACTTCCTTTGGAAGAGCCATGACAGAGATCGCTTCTGCTCAGACTGGACCAGTCTGTTGTTTATAATTTTTTTATTCCATTACCCAATATCATGCTTGTTATTTAAAGAACAACTTTACTGTCTCTGGGGAGCTGACAGATGCAATGAAAATGTTCCCTTCCTCAGTTTTCCCCTCTGTGAGGGAAAAATCCTTGGGTGCCTTATTTTACTACAAGCTAATGCAGCTAACTCTCTCTTTATTTTTAGTTTTGACAACTACTCTGCCAATGTAATGGTTGATGGAAAACCGGTCAACCTGGGTTTGTGGGACACAGCTGGTCAAGAGGACTATGACAGACTACGTCCACTCTCCTACCCGCAAACAGTAAGAGCTGCAGGGTGAAACCAGGAGCAGTCTTTACAGCTTTGTCTAACATAAAGCATTTTTCTTTTTGAACATAAGGCCAACATTGTCACACCTGGAGTTGTATTTATTAGTAAAAGGCCCTCTTTCATTTCATGTGCTCTAGCTGTAATTTATAATCTCTGGGATTGTGCAGTTGTAAGAAAGTTAAAATTTGCATGCCCTGTGTATTTGTGTGCACTGGCACTTGCTGGGTTTTGTGTAGTTGCGGCCTTGGAATTGTCTAGAATGCTTGATTTAAAATAAAAAGAACACCCGGAAACTAACTCAAAAAATCTTGGTGAATAGTTCCCTCAGCTAGTCCTTTGATATAAAGGTTAGCGTGCCTGCCAAAGGCAGGGTTTGTTTTTGGTTTTAGGGATGTTTGGCTGTAACCTGACACTGTCACTGCTAAGCACTTGATATTGTTTAGTCTGTGTGAAGATGTTCTACATGTGAAAGGGGCAGAACTGAATGAAGAGATTATTGGTATTGACAGAGGCTGCGGTGTCCCAGCTTTCCAATGTACTTGAGCCCGTGGTTATTTTATTGCTTGCTGTAGTTTGTGCTGTGACATCGATACAAATGTGCTTCTGTCTTCCCTGTGTGCGACTGGTTAAGTCCTGCCTGCATCCTGCATCTTTCCGTGTTTAAGGAAAACACTGAAGTGATCTGCTCTCTTCTTTCCAGTGCGACTTCAGCTACAGTTAATCTTTGTAGAGGTGGTTTTGTAATCTGTTCAGAGCAGTGGCTTTTACCTGATGGAATACTGTGCTATAAGTAAAGAATGGGTAATTTGCAGGGTTTTTTTAGCACTGATTACACTTGCTGTTGACTGTCAAATATATGTTAAATGCTAATAATGTAAAATGCAAAATTGTTTCACTCTACAGCATAACTGCTCTCTTGAATAATGTGAATCTTACTTAAGTAACTCTGGTGCTATTTTCAGTAACCTGTCCTTAATTCACAATTTTCCTTAATTCACTGCTCACTAACTTACAGTCATTAGGCTTTCCCCATCAGTTATGATACACAAGATTGATATGAATTTGCCAGTTGTGGACAACTATAGTTGAAATGCCAGAAATACCTGTCTGTTTTAGAAGGAGACACAACAGAAAGCTGGTTTTCTCTAATACTTAGACATTTATAGGATACTTACCTCGGTTTTGCTTAACATCATAAAAGCAATTTCAAAAAAGTAGAAGGTATGATGAAAGATCTTCAGTAGGGACAAAATGTCTGTGACAAAGGCACAGAATGCATATAGATGTCTTCAGCCTGCTAAAGTAACTGTGGCTTTCTGGAAGACTGCAAAAGAATTCCATGTGTAAGCATCTTAGGGAAAAAGGGTTGTCTGTGCAAGGATGTGTAACTGCTCAGTGCAGGCTTGGAGCACTCTCAATTATTTGGATTGGTTTTTTGCAGCAGAAAATGAAACAGGGTGGTAAGTCTTGACATTCTTGTGAAGAAGTCTTCAGATTTCAGACTTGTGCAGTACCAAAGATTCATCACCCCCACAAAACTAACAAAAAGCACAGAGGAAGAACAGTGATGCTGATGAAACCTGATCTTTTTTTAGGATCTGTGTTCAGCCTCCATTTTCCTTCACTGTGCTATTTAAAACTCAGCCCTTGCATGTTCTTGTGGCCCTCCTTTCTCAATGTATGCACCTGAAGGATGTTTTGGCCCAGGGAAAAGCAGCAGGTGTTGGTTACTTGGGCAGTGTGTGCTGGGATCAGCCACCCAGCAGCTAACAGCTGGCAACTTCACAGTGAGGGCTTGGCATTAATTTCTATCTTTTTCTCCTTATTCATATTTTTATTTTATTCCTTAAAATATACAGGAATTTAGTATCTTCTCCTCAATGCATTTGAAATCTATTGCTATTTCCAAATATTTGGGGAAGGAAAAAGTTGGGACAGAAAAGGTGGGTCAGGTCTGTTTCCTCAGGAGACCAAACCAAAGAGAAATTGTTGTTTGGGTGCTTTTCAGGAGAGGTTTGACCTTGCAGGTTTCCCCTGACAGTGCAGAACTGGTTTCTGGGGAAGGCTGGTGTCTGCTCTGCTCTGGGTGCAGTTGGTTGTGCTGAATTACAGGGTAGCGTCTCTCTTAAGAAGAAAATCCTCCTTGAGAATATCTGTGAGCAGAAATTGCTGACTGAAAACATTTTCCCTTAAATCCATTTGAGGAGTAACTTTATCTCCTACTGTTATTAGGTTGGAGGAACCAATGGTAAGAATATATCTTCCAGTCTGACAGATCAACCTATTGCCGTATGTAAAACTTTAAATAAACTTCAGTTCCAAGTTCTGTCATCTTATCTTGCCTATGATAGTGATAAATTGGCCCCTATTTTTTGACAAATACTTTCCTTGGAACTATCAAACTGCTAGATCTGAGAACTGTTACCAAATTTATATGAGTTGCTAAGATTAAATATTTTTTTGAAAACAAATAGCTTTTCCTACTAGTGTGCAAGACACCTGAGGTCTTCCAGTAATTCTTTGTGGTTACACAAAATCTTTTGATCTCGAGCTAGTGGAGGAGGAAGTCTCCTCGAGTGCAGCCCTTGACTCCCCACAAACCTGCAGAATTGGAAAACAGAAGTAGTGGCCATAGTATCACATTATTTGATGTTGTTTCTTTCTTCTTCTGGGACGCTGCTACGGAAACTTGTTGGGGTGATGCATGAACAACGGGGTTGCAAGTGCTTAGCAGTGAGATGTCAGCTGCTGACCTAACAAAACGCCTTGAAATGCAGCACAATCAACTAACACTCTGCAATGCCTGATTCTGTAGCACGTTTGGTATTGGAATAAGTACGGATGGAGAGGTAGGTTGGGGAAGGTTGGGCATCTTTGGGAGACACTTGCTGAGTTTTGGGTCATAGAGCAAGTTTACATCAACACACACAGAGGAAATGTGTTGGGGTTATTCTGAATGCTTGCAGACCTGGAGTGTGTCATCTGTGGAACCTGAATTGAATCCTGTGGTTACTAGAAACACCTGCTCTGAAATGTTTTAACCCACTCTTACTTAGAGTCCTTTGCCTTCAGTTGAAAAGCAAGATGTACAAGATCCCCCAAAATACCCATTTTTCTTTCTGCTTTCTCATTATTTAGAAAGGAAAGGGAGGAGCTTTGAAATTTTTAATGCCCTTTTCAATCCTACTTTGGTTATAGAGAAGTTCTAGAACCTTATTTTACTGGCATTCAGTAGAAGTGAAGATGTATAAGAAGTTCAACAAGCTGCTTCTGATTTGGGTATGGAAGCAATAATTGTAGAAAATCTTGGGTGAATTTTTTTTTAATTTTATACTGCTGAAATTGGCCTTTGCAATTTAAGACTACTTCAAAGTTGTGTATTGATAGTTAACACTTTGCAACATCCTATGCTGATGAGACCCGTGAAGAAGAAATGACATTTAGAGGAAACAAATCCTTTAAAGGCAGTGGCATTAGTGTCCTAGTTGCTGGCTACTGCAATAGCTGATTATAAATTTGACTGCAATCTCTTTGTTATTTGTTTCTCCCTTTCTCTCTGGCTGCTTGTAGCTGCCTGGGAATGGATTTCCCCCTGGGAAAGCTGCCTCTGATTGTCATGTGCAACTTTATTGCTGACCTTGCCTTTTGCAAGTGTGGTAGAGCTGGCAGTGTGATGGAGGTACTGGTGATACAGGCCTGTTCATGACACTCTGCAGTGGTTTCTCTGTTGGGCTGACCTCTGTCAACTTCTTTTGTAGGATGTCTTCTTAATCTGCTTTTCCCTCGTGAGCCCAGCTTCCTTTGAAAATGTCCGTGCTAAGGTAAGGATGAGCTGGTACCATTCCATTTCTGAATGTTCAGCAGACTGTTCACTTTACAGCACAGCTTGGAAAATATGAGGTGCTTTTTTTTTAATTGTTTTTCCCACAGGCCCCATGAAATGCAGTTTGAAAAAAGCAGAAATCCATTTGCCTAACTTGTGAGTCATGGAAGTTCAGGGCATGTGACATGCTGAAGTATGAATTGTTCCTTGATGCATTGATAACAGTAATTGAAGTGTTCAGCCAGCAAGGTGCTGAAATCACAAACAGGAGCTTTTTTCCTTTTAGTACAGTTTGAAAAAAACCGTTTCAAAACAAATGCCTGTAAAAATTGGATTGACAGCACTTGTTCCTTTCATCAGCCATCCTTCTGCCATGTTCTCTGTGACTGTGGGAGTATTCCAGCTGCACAACTCAGCTGCACAAGGAGGTGTCTCCATGAGCAAAGGGGGTCAGGGTGTGTGAGGAAAATACAGCCCTTAATGGGCTACATTTATAAAGTATATGGAAATAGCTGTTGCCTTCATTAACAGGGATGTGCCCTTTTCCAATCCTGCCCTGATGGGATCTGGGAGCTCCCTCCACTCCGACTGACTGAAAGTGAAGGCCTGGGAGCTTTCAGGTGTGATGTGCCAGGGCCTTCAGGGAACTCTGCCCCCCACAAAGAGACCCCATTTTCCATTTGTCTTTTTCAGTGGTATCCTGAGGTGCGGCACCACTGTCCCAACACCCCCATCATTCTCGTGGGCACCAAGCTCGATCTGCGGGATGACAAGGACACGATTGAGAAGCTGAAGGAGAAGAAGCTGACTCCCATCACCTACCCCCAGGGCCTTGCCATGGCAAAAGAGATCGGTATGGCAGCAGCGGGTTTATTGTTGGCTGCATCTAGGCTGTGTTTGTGGAAGACCTTGTACCTTAATTAAGTGGAATGCCTGGCTTTTGTTGTGGAGCCAGCTGGGAGCAGTGCAGTGCTGCTGGAGCTGTGCAAGGCTGCTCTGTAACTGTGTCTCTGCTTCCCCCAGGCGCAGTGAAATATCTCGAATGCTCAGCACTTACACAGCGAGGCCTCAAGACAGTGTTTGATGAAGCCATCCGAGCAGTGCTGTGCCCCCCTCCTGTAAAGAAGAGGAAGAGAAAATGTCTGCTGCTGTAAACGTCACCCTCCCCCACCCCATCAACCCTGTGCTTTGCCCAAACAATGGAGCATTCACATGCCAATTTTTTCTGTTATAAATTAGTTCTCTTCCATCAATTCTTGAACCAATTGACAATTTAATGGTTTCATTTCTTTAAAGTATGATCCTTACCTTATATCCTTCTAAGAGCAAATCCTGGAAAGACACACCTATGTAAAGCCTTATTTTTAAAATCCTCTTCTTGCTCAATTAAATGTTGCCAAACTATCTGCTGAACTAAGTCGCATTGTTGTGCTACAAACACTAAGCACTAAACTGTTTTTTAAAGATTCTTCTTGAAAATGACTCTAATTTCTGGTAGGAAATGCAAAAATCTCTTTATAGTTTTTCACAGTAAGTAACAGTGCCGGGGAATTAGCAGAACACTGCGCTCTAATGTGTTTTATTCTGAACTCTTTTCCCAGCGCAGCCGTTGCCTCGTGGTGCATTCAGCACCCGTCTCTGGCAATGACTGCCACCCCTGAGTCACAGTGTAAATGCTTTATCATTGGTAAGGGCTTGGTTGCAATCTAGTTCTTGCTGCTGTGATTGAAAAAAAATAACTATTCTTACTGAAGTGTATCTTGTCCTTTTGACAGCATTGTATTGTGATGAATAAGTGGAACATTGGGTTGGATCGGGAGATAGTGCCAGACAGTATTTTGACACTGTACAGCTGACTTACACTACACTGCCAGAGTAGCTCAGCAACCATTTTCCCAGAGGTGCAGTAGTGGAGAGAGGTTGGTGTTCATGGGTAAATTCCTTTGAATTTCAAGTAGGGCATTCATGTAGGTACAATTCTGAATCAGTCATTCCCACTTTTATGTAGTAAATGCTTTTTCTTGTAGAGTCTCTTCTTACTGAGCAATATAACTTGTATTTTAAAACCTTCTGATTGATAGAAGTTTGCTTTTTTCTTTTTTTTTTAGATTAGAATATTCAAGCATATCCTCATTTTCCTGTTATTTCTGACCCAGTAAGTTATACTTTCTGAGGAGCTTTTAGTCTATTAACTAGGTGTAAAAATCATGTGAAGCAGCTTTACACATTTTAGAAATTTTTATATTTTAAACCTCAGTAACTGACAAACCTTTCAACCATCACTATTTGCAAGGTCCCCCCACTGTAACATGACTAATGCAGCCAAGTGTTCTTTCTGTCACTCCATGTGCAGCATTGATTGCGTAATGGTAACTTGGGTCTGTGAGGTTCTGTAATTAGTGCTAATGTTCTGTACCTTCCAAACTGGCAGGAATATGATGTTGAACTACACCCTTTCAACCACTAAAGCAAAATTTAAAAATAAAAGTTGCAAAATTGTGAAGTTTTTACATTGATCTTTTTGCTAATGCAATTGGCAGTATGTTTTGCATGTATGACTTAATAAATCCTTGAATCACAAGTGTGGTAATGTTTGAGTTTCTGTGCGAGTGTCTCATTCTTGTGCCACTCTGAGCACACACTGGTGTTCCATGCCAGCAGCCCTGGGTGCACGTGTCTCCTCAGGGACAGTGTGCAAAGCCCAGGCTGGCAGTGGTGCTCTGAGAACCCGAACTAAACACAGCACTTGGCAGCAGCTCTGCAGAGGCCTTGCCCTCTCAGTGCAGTTGTGACAGCTCCTGCTGCTGCTTGTGCAGTGGCTTAAAGCTGCTGGCAGTGGGGGGCAGGTTCTCTGTTCCACTCCACTCTGCAAGCAGAAATACTTTTCCTCTGAACCAGTCACAGTTTGTGCTTAAATGCCCCAGATTCCAGGCTGTTATTTAAAGCCCTGCTCTGTGTGTTTCTTCCCCTCCTTCCAAGGCTGGTGCCCTGGGACCCCACAGGCCCCAAAAGCAGCACCATCCCTGCTGATACTGCCTGACCTCGTTGCTCTGAGAGCCAGCACTGGTACCTGTCATTGCACAGGAGCCGAGGTTTTATTCTGCATTTAATTTTGTCTCCGTATCGACCATCACAGCAGGCACATCCACACAGTTAATTCTCAACCACATCATATTTTACTTACATCAATTTCTTTTAAATAAATGCTGCCGAGCCTTAAAAAGGAAAAAATTAAAATAGTTACACACTAGAAACAAGGAATCCACTTTTTAAAAATCATTACAACTGGTTACACGTTCTTGGCAGAATCAGAGTGGTGCTCAGTAGCTGGAACTAGAGTGGTGTCCAACATGATGCCAGGGCCTGAATGATAATTTTTTTTTCCTTCTCGTTAAGTCATTTTAGTTTAAAATCAGTAAAAGCAGTGATGTAGATCAACACATACAAAAGACAGGTAGATGAAAGAATATTGCACATGTATATCCAAGCAGCATTTAACCAACACAAGCCCTCCCCTGCAACCCCGGGATCCCAGCACGATCCCTAAGAAAAAGTAGTGCAATCACTGAGCCCGAGGCAGCCCCGCCCGGGCCGGCCTCACTCACCCCGCAGCCCGCAGCTGCAGCCCCTCGGCTCTGCCAGGCAGCCACGAAGGGGCGTGGAAGCACAAGAGGAGGTGCAGGTGGTGGGTAAGGTCTGGCAGGGCTCTGACGTGTGGCCACCTCCTTCTCACGCACATTCACTTTGGTCAAGCCCTCAGTTGCTGTGCACAGCCTCGGCTGGAGCTTCTCATCCTGATCCAGCCTTCAGCACAGAGACACAAGCTGTGCTTTCACCAGCACAACGCTCCCCGAGGTCGCTGCAGAGGCAAGGGCACTAAGACCCTTGTTCATTTTATGCAATGTGAGAAAAGTACTGAAATCCACTTAGGCATGGAAGTGGAATGTGCCCTGAATCCCTGAAACCTGCAAAAAAGCCCCCCAGGTCGTCCTGCAGCTGTGGTTATACCGCACTGGGGTTGTATTCTCGTGTTTGACAAGACAGACACGATCCGTGTTCCTGAGACAGACTGTTCAGAGCTTTGAGCACAACATCTGGCATGTGGTCTGTGATCATCTTGGGACTTATTAAAATGCTGCTGAAGACGGTTTCGTTTGACCATCTTGCTGTGTATTTAATATCTGAAGAACACAACCTATGGAAAAAACACACCACAAATGCAATGGCTGTGGCAGAAGTGGAACAGGCAAGCTGGAGCGTGGGCACAGCTCAGGGAGGAACTGGAACCCTGTCACAGCAGCAGGTGGCTCCCAGGGAGCTGCAGCTCTGCCCTTCAGCACAGCTGGAATTGCTGCCATGAAGCGTCCCTGAGGGCAGAACTGCACCAAATGACACCGTGCTTTAATAGGGAAAGATGCCATCAAAGATTCAAATAATCCTGCTCCCAAAAACATGGAATACAGCCTGAGCAAGGAGAAGGAGGGCATTAAACACATTCACGTGGTTAATGTCAAATTTAGGGAATATGTCATAAGTGGTATCAATAGGAGACAGGCAATACAATTAATGCTGCACACAGGATGCACCATTCTGTAAAATTAAATCCCAAATACATGATGGGAGCTCTTGTGCGCTAGGCTCACTCAAAAAAACTCCTATTATTAATTGCTATGCTGTGGAGTGAAAGACAAAAGGAATTAATAAAGTAGAAGAGCAGCCATTGGGAAGATCTGCCCAGGTTGGAGGTGTTCAAGTATCTAACTTGTAAAACCAGTATTAAAATTGTTAGAAAAGAAAGACACAAAACTTAAACAAAATACTGAATGGGCTGTTTCAGGTTGCTTTGTCTAAAAAATCCCAACATCAACATAAAAACCACAAAAAAAAACCAACCCTGAACACAACACTGCCCCAACAAAGCCACAATCCTCACTCTTCCAGCAGTTTCAGCTTTCTGGTGCCTTTGTCTCAGCATCCTGCATCCAGAGAAAAGCAGCAAATGACAGGAAAAACTACAGACTATGGGGCCACACACTGGGTACTGGGCAGCTGCAGCTCTCCAGCCTGGCTGGGTCAGCATTAGAGGCTGTATTGCACCTCTTTCTAATCACCAACACTCATGGGACTGCTCAGGGAAATGAGGTGTTTGTTACCACTTCACTACTACCAGGACACACTGCAGATCTGCAGCCTTGGGCAGAAACTGCAGCCTGGCAAAGCTGAACCTGCCAGTCTTAGTGTTTAAAGTCCTCACTTCAGCAGCTGCAATAAATGGGGAGGATAAGGCATAAAGATAACAGTGTCCAGGGCCTGAAGTGAAACAGAAAGAAGCACAGAATAAAAACTGAAAACTGGGTAATGTGCAGTAACCAAAACTGGGTATTGGACATGCAGGTAAGTCACAGAGCTGGAAACATGTACTTTAAAGGGACAAGGAGCTGTAAGCAGACTTTAGGGAGACAGGAGAATTCATCATTCCACTTACCTCCTAGAGCTGCATTCTTCAACAATGTGGATAATCTTTCCAGGCAGATAGAGATGAGGATACTGAGGGGGTGAATTCAAGCGCGGCTCCTCCTCAAGGGCGTTGTACGAAGGCGACCGATGAACCATTAAACTCTCCTCGGCCAGGAGGGGCTGGCTCAGGGCATCCTGGTTCCTTCCATCCAGCTCTGTTGGGAAATCATCAGGATCTCCTCCAAACACCTCGTACCAACACCCCCGCAGCAAAATCTGGTACTGAAATCACAGAGAAGAACAGTCCAATTGAAGTTGGGCATCTCTTCAAGTAACTTATTCTAGTTGTGTGCTTGCACACGCTTCATCTGAAAATACAATTAAAGGATTAAAAATTACTCTATGCACACGCTCCCCAAACTTTGATAATTATCTCCTTCCTGAATTTTCCCCACAGTAACATTCATTTCAACACTATGGCTCCTCAGCCTCCAGTTATACTACAGAAAACATCACCATCGTTACCAGCTGAATTATTCCATGTGGATTCTGCTCTGCAGGTTTAACTTTTCTTGCACCTGTAACTTCTAACTGTCCGTTATCTTATTCTGTATTTCTGACATCACACAGACCCTCTGCTCATCCCTGGGACTACATGGAAATCTTGTGGGTATGGCAGATTCAAATTCAGATGTTCAAAAATGGCAGTGCTGAATCTTTAAGCCACACCTCTGGACCTGCAGCACCATTCTGCCTGACACCAGACTGATCCAGCACGTTCAAAAGTGTTCCCCACTAACAGTAAAAAGAGAGAAAGGATTAACACTGTAACAGAGAAATATTTGCTTTCCAAATGAATTCTGACAGTAATACATAAGTAAAATAGTAATTTGCTTACCTATTGGTACTAGTTGTTAAACTTTAAAATAAGTAATCTTACTGACTTCTTTGTAATTTTAGCTGTTTGGTGTTTTTTTCCTATTTTTGTTTTTTGATAGTTTCCTTTCATCAGCAAAACTAGCAAACAGATAATTTCAGATCTTTGATGTTGTAAAACTGGTATATTGGGAGTCTTCCTGAATCCTAATCTCCAACAACACAACTTTACAAGATAGAAGACTAGCACAAATGTCACTGAATTAAAAGCAAACAATTTTGTTCTGAAACACAATTGTAGCTCTCAGCTTTAAGATCAAAAATACACACACCAGCAGTCACTGCATTAAATCTGGGGTTTAAACAATTCCACAATTTTAACCAGGAACTGCATTTGGTTACCTTGGGTCTGTTGCAGTTTGCCACAATCCTCACTATTCTTCTCTTTAAATCCTCCATGTTGGGCATACTTAACCTGTTTAAACACACAGAACAAAGTAAAACAAAGCCCCCTATTGTCTGCAATCAAACACATCTCCAAATATCAATTTAAAAGTATTTTCATCTCACCTTGCAACAAGGTCTTTTCCAACAATGACTGAAACAATGAAGTGCTTAGTGTAATCTGCAAGTGATTTGCTTAAAATAAAAAAAAAAAGAAAAAAAAAAGCAGTTAAGATGCACTAAGGAGATAAGCATACTTTAGTTTTAGGATGATCATTATAATTCAGTAAAATTACAAGCATGTGGCAGCACCATTTGCAGTCAGTGCCTCAGTGGGTGTTCAGACCTCCTTGCTGAAGGTGACAGAGTAACTGCAGTGCTGACTCTAAGGGTGTGGATGTCGAACAGGCCAAGGCAGACAAGTCAGGTGAGTATTTTTCTGGAATATTTACATTAAACTCTAATTACACTGCCTGCCAGAATTCCCCAGATGTGTTTCATTCTGTAACACTCCACCAAGAACTCAACTGTAACTCCAGATGGAGCAAATTAATTTGAGTGGGGAGTGGAGAACACACAGACTCTGCCCAGTCAGCCCACAGCTGGCAGCTGCCTTGACTTTTACAGCTTAGACACAGAACCAAGAACAGAAGTCTCTCACCTTAAGAGCCCTCCTGGGGGAGAGAAGGCATAACACCTCAGTGTGGGGAAGGAGTTCCTGAGCATGATGGACAAGATAGACGCTGTCCCACCACCCAAACTGTGACCCACTATCACAAGTTTATATTCCTGCAGACAGAAAGACAAACCTAGATGAACACCTAGAAAAAGCTGTGGGTAATTTTTCTGACAAATCAAATTATTTGGAAGGTAACTTACTGGGGCAATTGTGAAAGCCTGGTTTAAAATTCCATCATTTATTAGTTTTCGATAGATATAATTTGCAGCTTGAGTTATTCCCTACAAGAAAGCAGTTCAGGTTAGAAGGGTGTATCTGATCTGAGATGTGATACATAGATAGTATAAATACAACACCATCACAGAAAAACTTCCTTTTGCAAAGCTGGTCTTGTCTTTGACATCCTCCTGACAGAGGTCTGGTTATAACCAAGAGATCTGTATGTATTGCATGCATGGGTTAAAAAGGTTTTGGGATATTTCATAAAGACATTAAGTCAGACAAGAGGATAAAAAATTCTACCTTGCAGTGCCTGAGGCAATATTTGATGCACCAAACAATGAAATAATTTTGCAATAATTTTTCAATTATTGCTTGAAATTTTGCAATATTTCAAAATCACTGAAATAATTTTGCATCCATCTGACAAGGATGAATATTCTGTTTAACCAAGGATCCCAGGTGTTTATAGCTTGCTGCTGATCTACAAGAGCCACAGGCTGCACACACCTTATGCACAAAGCCATTCTCCAGAACCTCCTCCAGTGTCAGGTCCTCGCAGTCTGCTGACAGATCAGTGAGAATGTCCTGTGAACAAAGCCTTGGTCAGAGCTCCCTGCAGGGCTCTGTGGCTCATGGGCTGTGCTCTGCTGCTCACCCCTGTCACAGGGACATCCCCAGCTGGCTGCCAGGAGTGTGAGCAGCACAACACATCCCACCACACACCACCAACCCCAGCAAACACACAGCAACCGCAGCTCCAGGCCTGGCAACCATTTCCAACTGCAGACACCCCAGTATGGATGCACCTCCACTCACAGTGACCTGGAATTACCCCTGCCTGTCCTCCACTCTCTCTTCCAGTAGCACAGGGAATGTTACCCATCCAAGGGCAGGGGGCCTTACAATGTAAACCTGGAAGGCTCATACATGTGAGAGAGTTATTTTAACTGTGTTTTAGCATAACACAGTTTCCCCTAGTTTTAGGGAGTTCACTCATTTCTGTAAAGCTAATTATTGATATCAGATGGATGATACCTCAAAAGACAAGGTTCCTCTCACTGCGACCACAATAGCTTCTTTTTTGTGATCCAGAGCAACAAAAAATGGAATCTCATAGATCTGGAGGAGAAAAACATCATCAGTAAAGACATCAACATTTTGTAAGGGCAAGCACTTGTTCTCACCTTCTGGAACCTCTTACTGAGCTCCATACTGTGCTATGGAAAGAAGCTGAACTGGTCTCGTATTTGGCTAGTCTAAGTGCCTTTTTTCAATACTAAGACAGATTTATATCAATGGTTTTGTGGCTGTTCTGTCAGATTAGAAAAGAAATACACACTGAATGTTTTCATTTGGCTTTGCATCTTACACTTCATAAATGCTGAAGGCAAACTAGACCCTTCACCCATTGCTTTCCCTGAATTAATCACTACAGCTTGCTGAATGCCTGTCCAGATTGTTTACCTTGTTATGAAAACTGATATGAATGAAGTCTCTGTACTGCAGTCCTGTTATTTTTAGGATGGATCCAAAGTGAAAGTTATGACGATCACTGCCCGTTATATCAGAATCTGTTGGTCTATTTCTGCAACTAACAAACACAGAAGAGAAAAACTTTCATGTTCCAATTTTTTTAGGCTTCCTTTCAAGGAATCAAACTCAGTTAAATTTGCAGAAGGCCTTCTGCCAGGAATCAAAAGTGCTTTCTTTTTGCAATAGCACCAGTAAACATTCTCATGTAAGATGTTACCTCTGCCTTGTTACAGGACCACTGGCAGAGCAAACAGTGCAGTAAGAAAAGAATTCTTAAGGTTACAAAGCCACTGAGAAAAAATACAAACAAGGAAATTCAAACAAAGATCTGCACAGCAATCTTATCTCATGTTTTATCTACAGTATTATGTGATAATTTTTTTCTCCAAGTGATTTATATTTCAGTAGATTAGACAGATATTTCTTATTAGTAATTACAAAAATCATTCTTCCAGTCACAAATATCAGTGGTCACATACAGTAACCCTACCTAGCAATACAAAAAATGACATACTGACCACAAACATTTTTGAGCAAAGGGGTCAAAGGAACAAAAAAGAGACTAGAGGGACAGGGAATTTCTGCTAATTCCTTAGGACAGAGAAAACTATTGATAGGCTTTTATTTCTAAATGTAAATCTGTGCCCAAAAGGCACCTCTAAAAAGCCATTTTAAACACACATTTCATTTAATTCAAATTCTTTCTTTGTCACTTTGCTAAATGATTTTTTTTAATCTCAATCACAAACTTTTCCCATAAAAAAAGCCAATCTGTTTGAGGGTGGAAAGACACTGGAATTTTGTTTCTCTGAATTTCTGAAAGGTAACTCTAGCAGTCAAACTCAGGTACTCCCATGAGTAATTAATGCAATAATAATTTAATGCAACAAAAATTCTACTATTGTAACTATTTTATTTCTGCTAAGACTAGTTAAATATAAGGCAGCTATGTGTTTTTGAGCTTTTGGGTTAAACCTACCAGTCACCATTGAGCTTACAGAGTGCAGTATATGGGTTGGTGTACACGTAGTAGGGCCAGCCATAGGCAGCTGCAGCAAACAGCATGTAGTGAGCAGCATTCTCCAACTCAACATCCAAATCATCAGCCTGGAAGCACACAGGGAAGGAAAAGGGGGAAGAAAAAGGGAGGAAGGTGTGTTAGGCAGCCTCAAAATAAAAGTGAACAGGCTAGTGAAAATCAAGGCATGATGAAATACACATTACCCAAAAGGAAAACCCCAAGGTCTAAGAGGAATTAAAAATAGCCACTTGTATTTCAGAAAAAAAAATCTGTGTTTATTTATGTAGCTACACAGCTCAAGGATCTTGAAAAGCTCTCACTGAATCAGTTTCTTCCAATGCTGAAAACAACATTCACTCCCACTATGTTACCTAAGGATGTCCAAGGGAAGGCTAAAGAGTGCAGCAGATCTCTCTGATACAGACTTTTAAAGCACAACCCCACCAAACCAGCTGGATTCGAAAGAAGTTCACAGAGATGCACTGGATGAAGTAAAACTACACACATGTATGAAACTCAGGCTAAAAGGAGGGGAAAAATTTACAATGGCACTTGACCATTGAAGACAAGGAAAAATCAGTTAGCAAACTAACCCACCACCTGCAAGCATTTAAAAGATGTTATTTTTGCTTCTTACCTTGTCTGTGTGTTTGCAGCAGACAAACAGCCCACAGTACGTACTAGATTACCTTCTCAGTTCTATGCAAACAGTACCAAATTTTCATTCTCCCTCTGTTCTCTTTCTCTACCAACTGTTCAACAATGATCAAATGTCCTAAACGGTTCCTTTTTTGCACTTAATTCCCCATTCAAAGTTCTACTCATGCAAAAGCAGAAAAATGGTTTTTACTACAAACTCACTGTTTTCACTGCATTTATTAATAATGTACATTGTTACAAATTTTTATTGCAATATTTAATTTTATTAAATAAATTAGAAAAAAAAAACAGAAAAAAACCCTCTCCAGAAAGAAGCACATTTCAATTTAATCGGGCACCATTTCCTAGCCAAAGGCTGCACCAACCCTATCTTACCATGAGAGACGCTGGAGAATGACACAGGACTTCTTCAGGCTCTTTGGGGCAATTTTCCATTTTATCTTGCTCTTGGTGGAGCAGAATCAAACCAGCTGCTATGTCACTTGGCACCAGATCAGTGTCCTGTACAAAGACACGGAAGACTCTGTAAAGCCACGCCACGCCTGAACGCGGCCAGGCCCGAACACGGGCAAGGCTCTCGCTCTTACTGAGAAGTAGCTGCGGAAGAGCTCGGCGATGCTGGTGAAGGCCACGCGATGGTCGTCGTCCTGCACGATGCAGCAGCACAGCAGCCTGATCCTCTTCTCCCACACCCTGGTGGCAGAGCTCTTCACGTTGTAGAGCAGCTGCCCCGACTGGCTGCTCTCCAGGTTGCGGCTCACACCATCGGGCAGGTAGAACGTCTTCTTCCCACCGAGGGGGTCAAAGACAATGACAACCCCGATGACGGTAAAGACGATGATAATCCAGCTGTCAGACAGGAGGGAGTGGCACAAGAGACTGTGAAACCAGACACTTCTGATAAGGGTGCAAGAAATCCCAACTGCAGATCTTGGCAGGCTGAAACCGAAGCTGGCTATGGAATTCTGTATGGATACCTCAGCTGCTGTCCTGAGGCTGCAGCATTTTTGGACCGTGCCTGCAATACTCTGGGCACCAGAACAAGGCTGTTGGCTCAGTTCATGCAGGGCACCAAACCTGGAATCACAGCCCGGTGCTCTGGAAGCAGCAGCACAGAGGAGTGGCAGCTCCATTTTCCACTACCAGCTAAGTGATCAGGTTACTGCACTCTTCATATTTATCCAGTTTTCTACACTCCCACTGCCCCTCTTACCCTTTCGGACCTTCACCTCCTTTCCTTCACTGCAGGACATGCTCTCTCTCCCATGGCAAGCAGCTTTTTTAGGGAAGGATACCAATTCATTTTCCTTTTCCCACACACTGTCAAGCTCGTATTTGTGGGGAGGCACCTTTACCTTGCAATAACTGTCCCAATGACACCATTTATCACAGTCTTCTCACACTGCACGCTGTTGTCTGACACCCACACAGCTCCTACAACAGCCCAGATGAATTCAGGGAAATAGAGAAGCAGGCGAGTATAAAGTATTTTGGGAAGTGATTTTCTTGGGCCTGGATTAGAAATTGTTCCTGAAATTAGAGAGAGAATTTAAAACAAGAACTGTTCATGAATGCACCTCAAGTACATAAAATCCTGTCTGGAAATATGAACTTTCTGGGCTTTACAGAAAATAAGAAACTTAAGTGAAACTATCAAGTTCTTTCATACTAATGGAAAGCTATCGTTGAAGCTAAGAAAAACAACAATGGATTTAGAGCTTTGATTCTAAGAATCTACTCTGCTACAACCCAAAGCTGCATCCAGGAGCACTGGCTCACCTACAGTTCCTCATGATTCTTGGGGCTTGCTTTTATTATTCTATTTAGCTTTTAGCTGGTTAATATTTCATTTTCATATGCTAGTTTGGTGGGCTACAATAAAGTTTCCTTTTAATGGAGTTACTAAATAATAATAGGAGAACAAAAGTAGGACCATTACCAGGAAAAATACTTCTCAGGCTATTTTCTATATTGTTAATTTACTAATCACCTCTTCGTTTTAGCACTCTAAGGCAATAAAAAAGGGAGTAACTTTTGGCCAGCTCATCTCCTTAAACCAGTCTGCTGATCCCAGGGTAATGAGGTAGCGGGGTGTGTGTGCTCAGGTGTAGACAAGTAATTTGTAAAGGCTGCAGAACAAAAACAACTTTGGGAACTGTTTTCCAATCACAAAGCTGTGGTTCACACCCAGTGATAAAGCTTTCAAAAGCCCTCAATCCAGAGGCTGTTTTTTTGCATTCCCAGGTTGCAGCCTGTCCTGCAGCAGCGTGGTTGCTTACACAGACAATCAGATGGAACTGTGCTTTCTCTAAACAACTTTTCCTTTCTCAGCACCACCCCCAGGGTGTGAGGGCTCCAGCCAGGTTCCCTGCTGACATCACCAGGACAGCACAAGGGCTGGTGCAAGACCAAGCACACCCCAACCCACGCACTCCAAGCACAGACCAACACACCTCACCCTTCGTTTTCCTGGAAATTTAGCCTCAGAATTCTTCCATTTCATAGTTACAGTGGCCTCATAGCTGTACTTTCACACCGAGTAAGGTTCTTTTATCACTGCTATTTACAGTTACATCTCACCTCTGCACCTTTGGTTAGAGCCTGGTGCTAACACCACCAGGACATGGGTTTGACCCCTGTATGGCCCCTTCACTTAAGAGCTGGACTTGATGATGCTGGTGGCTCCCTTCCAACCCAGAATATTCTGTAAAACTTTGATATAAACATCATGGTCTGACTGATCTTACTCCCTCTCCTCTGGAAACTCCAGGAAAACCAGTGGTCAGATTCAAGGCCAGGATTATCATCCACACATCTGCTCTGTCATAGTTTCTCTTCATGCACTCTTAAAATTGCTTAAATGGAAGAAAGTATAAATACTTATTTACAGAAGCATAAGTGCTTATTTTCAGTGTGTCATGAGAACCAATATATGAGAAACTCTGGAGTCTCATCTGTTACTCCAGAGACCACACACATATTGAAAATTAATCTTCTTAACATTGCTTTGATGGTCAGGTGCCTCACCAGAAAAAAGTTTTCCTAGGAATTTTAACCCAAAATGAACCATTTCTACAAATAATTAGAAGTTGCATTGGGGTTCTTACTTCTGTTCAGCCATTCATTTGAAGCTGTGAGTCCTGCTCTATTTAACAGTACTCCCTGCCAGTTTTATTATTACATTTATACAATTAACTTTTCTCTGTGTGTTTTTCCCCAAGCAGCCCTAAGGGATTTTCACAAGACATGACTAAACCTGCCTATGCAAGGCAGAACTAACAGGATACTTCAGATAATTCTGGATACACTTCCCTAAATTCCTGTCAGAGAGGTGGAGAAGTGTTACATCGGAAGTCAGGCAGAGAGTTCTCAGGATGCTCTGATAGCAATGAACCATTAGCTGCACTAAGCTGTTGTGTTTATTTATTATGTTAGATTCCAGACTAACAGAGATAATGCTATTAAAGCAAATACGTTAATGCTGATTGAGTTTTTCAAGTCTGATTACCATGAAAACACTTCAATTTTTTGGTAGCTTTTAATACCAGCTCCAGATTAAAAACCCACATCTATTACAATCCTACTAGATAAACGCAGAACATCCTTATTAACTATTTACCTTGCATGCTGATGTATACAAGAGCAGATAACGCACATATTATGGAAGCCAGAAGAATGATGAGGCCGAGCAGGTAGCTGTGCAGCAATCCTCCCCCGGGACAGTTAAACTGCCCTTTGTGAACAGTGTAAAGGACAAGAATCCCGATCCACCTGCCGGGAAGTGAGATAACAATTACAGCAGGAAGGGACAAGTGCCTGCTGCGAAGTGATCACCTGATCGAGAGTGGTCGTCTTAATGAAAGCACTGCACAAAGATTAGCAGCAAAGGACCTGTTACATAAGGAAAGCGTCAGGATGAAACCACTACACGAACACTCAGCAGGAATTACAATTCAGCTGAGTGCACCCCGAGCCACAGGCTCCCTGCCTGGCGGTACTCGCTCCCTCAGATCCCAAAGCACGGCGGCTAGCGGACACAAAGCAGTCACCGTATCGATTACAAAACCACACGAGCGCTACACGGAGATTAAGCCCAGCGGGTGAGGACGGGACGGAGCGCAGCGGCAGCGCGGGCACCGCACCGTGCTTGCCGTGCCAGGGACCGACAGCGTCCGGGCCGCGGGCACCGCTCATCCTGCCGGGAAGCGGCCGGGCCGGCGGGCAGCGGCCCCGGGGCGCGCCTTACCACACCAGCCTGACGAACAACTCGAAGGCGCCCGGGAGCACGAAGTCGTCGCTGCCGATGGCCCAGCGCCGGCCGAACAGCACGAGCCCCGGCATCCTGCGGGTCCCGCTGCCGCTGCCCCCTCAGGGCCGCCCGCGTCCCACACGCCTCCCTCCCCCTCGGGGCTCGGGGCCCTCCGGGGCGGGCACAACGTCACGGTGCCGTGACGTCAGGCGGGCCCACTCCGCCCCTCGGGCACGCCCCGCCCCGATCGGGCCGCGCCGCGCACGCGCCTGGCGGGAGNCGTCCCGGGCAGAGCGCGCGGGGCGGCGGGAAGGGCGGTGCCGCCCAGAGCGCGTGCGCGGCGCGGCCCCGGAGGGCGGAGCGTACCCGAGGGGCGGGCTGGAGCACTGACGTCACTGCCCTGTGACGTCACACCACCCCGGAAGAAGGCTCCAACAGGGCCGCCGGATGACGTCACAGAGCGAGGCGCGGGTCTCAGCGGGCTCCGCTCCCCAGCACAGGGACGGACTGGGCTCGGAGCAGGCGAGACAGGAGCCGGCAGCACCGCAGCTGCACATGAACACTGCTCAGCTGGGCTCAGGAATGAGAACCAGCGCTCTCTACAGAGATAACGATGGCAAATTAAGTTGAAGATAAAACTAAACATGTGCAAGCACTGAGCCCTCCTCTGCACCAGGCTGAAGACTTGAGCTCTTACTAAACAAGCAGAACTCGGCCATCATTGCTTCCATCAATGCCCTACATTTAAGAGCCTTAAAACAGTATTTCAATACAGCAATGACATGAAGCAACTCGTCCTCACCAGAGCTTTTCTTTCAATCCCAGGCAAACAGAAAAGTTTCATGTTCAGGAAGGAAAAAAAGAAAAAAAAACCCAAAATGTTCTCACCATTTCATAAAGTGTTTATTGAGGATGGTAACACAGGATAAATCATGCAACAGCTCAGTAAAAAAAGGGAATCATTTAAAGGATGAAGAATGGTAACTGGTGCTGCTGATTCTGAAAAGTTTATAAAAAAAATATTAATTGTCCAAAAGTGACATCGAAAACCACTTGAAGCTGAACATGGAATTTGCTTATAAAGCATTCATTAATAAGAAAACGTAAATATTGTTTAAAATGATCACCCACAGATTTCTGTAATCAACAACTTACAAGCCTCCCATTCCTACAGCTGTAATGGTGGAGCAGGGCTGGACATCCAAGATATTTAACCTTCTCTTCCTGAACAACACAGTCACAAACATTTGCCACTAATTAACACAATCACATCTCTTGCCCCTCACAACCTGGGCTGCCAAGTGCTTTCATTATTGGGATTACCTTCCCAGACATCATGGCAGAACAGGAAAGAGCCCATCCTTGTGGCCCCAAGTGATTTCCTCACTGCCCTCTTGCCATCAGTCTGTTTTAGAAGAGGAACAACTACAAAAATGTGACTGTTCCCCTTCTAGCACCAACATATATTTTGAATAAGGAACTCCATGTCAGCAGATGGCACAAAGACTGGGCACCAGCACATCACATCAAACATTGGTGGTTTCAGATTTAGAGTTGACATATATTTGCCTTTTGGAAAAAAAAAAATAAATATAGTGGAATGAAAACTGAATCAAAGGGAAAGAACAGATGACTACCATCCATCAAGGATGCACATATTTGTGCATTGAAAAAAAAAAGAAAAAAAAATCAGTCATTTCAAAGAAAATCTTGAAAATTAAAAAAACGTTTGCACTTGTTCCTGGTCATAAACAATCTCACAAAAATCTCACTTTTGGAACTATTCCAATTGAAACCATACACTGAATTTATTAATACAGTATAAGTTTCTTTATGTAAAAAATCTTTATACATAGTAATAAAAAAGATAAAGGCAAGATGCATCAAACAGAAATCTGCTGGTTGTTTTTCCTCCGTTCTTACAGAGCCGCTGATGACTACCTGCACTATAAAGAGCTGTGTTTCTGACTTTCTGTCTCAAGCATCTTCACCTTTGCTTGTGATACGGATTGTTCTGTCCAAGCATCCAAAAGGACAGATGCTGGTGATGTTTTGGCACTTACGCTGGCAAACTAAGCTTCTTTCCCTTGAGAACTGCAAGGAAAAGTGGGAAAGAAAACAGTCAGCAAAAGAAAGTTGTGATGCAGGAGAAGCATACACTGTTAAAATGTCAAAGGGACCAAAACCTTTCACACCAAATGGGTCCACTGCAGACTGTCCTCCCAGGCTGCCTCTCTCTCTTCAACACATACTGCTAAAACTAGAATTAACAATTCTAACCTTGCCCTCTTGTGGCATCCTGGAGTTCCCACTTTTCATCCTCATAGGACATACTAGCCCCTTACCACAGCCTCTTAAGAATTATGACTAAAATAACACAGCCCCATGCAGCTTTGTGGTTACATGATGGAGTAAGGGCAGAATTATTAATGCACCCAGCAGAAGTGTCTGCTTCTTAATTCAGCATAAACAGAAACATCCAAAACACTTTCAACTCTTACAGTATTTAAACCACTGAGAAAGGTGTCTGTAAGCATGGGATCTGCATGTAACAGTGCACATGGTCAGGGGAAGCAGGAGGATCATGCTTATCCATGGAAGGCAACAGCAATACATATTTAGCCATATTTAAGTTTTTCCAAAAGTTCATCAGACCATTTACCCATACCCCCAAAAAATCCTCAGAAATGCCCCACGCTAGCAGAAAGTATACTCGATAAATTAAGGATATTTCAGAACTAATCTGCATACAGAATTAACGAGTTCATAATGCGGATGTAGCAGATCCCTATGAACCTGTTAACTGCTACATTCCACAACCTGAAGCTGCAAGTTTCTGCATTACTTACCTTTTGTAACATACAAATAGAAGAAGTCACAGTACAGAACGGTCTGGACCACACCAGCAACAACAGCTATGAGGTCAAAAAATCCCTCAAAGTAGTAGCGCCAAATCCAGTTGACTAAGTACAAGGCACGGTACAGACCCAAGAAGAAAAGATAGTGAGTAGTGATGGTCTCTGCTTCCCCAGTTTTGCTGATCATAAAAAGTTGAGGGAGAATAGCAACTGATTCAAGATAGATGGAGAAGGTCCACAGTATCTGAAAGGAAAACAACACAGGTATATTCAACTGTCTTATTGGTAACAGCAGGACAGAAAACATTTGCCTTGGCTTGACTTTTTACTCTCTAACAACATTATGGATGAATACCTATCCATACATGTACAGTATTTTGGCAAACTTGTCCTGGTACAGGAAAAACCTCAGTGAAAGCTTCATAACCAACCAGAGGATGGGAGGAGGGAACTCTCCTGGCAGAGAGCAGACTGTCCAAACCAGCTCTCTGCTGATCTGGCACACACAGGTTTGCTTGTGAGGGAACTTGTGTGCATCCGGCTCATATTATCATGAAATGCAGCTTACAGAGTCCATGCTGTGAAAGCTGCAGGGAAGATGAAGTCCTTTTCCCCCCCCATAATGTTCTTCCATTTTTTATCCATTTGTTTAAAGAGGGAGTTAACATAGAAAAAAAAAATTAAATATGACCCAAAGTGTTGCAATTCAAATTCCTTTACACTATAATATTAATCCCAATATGAAAATACAGATGTGAAACAACCATCTAAAGTTACTCTCCATTTTGTAGGAAAAATTACCTGGTTTAACTGTCTATAATTACATTTTTAATATAATTTTTCTGCAATTAAACACATAGCTGCATTTTAATATAATGCAATTCTTTTTACTAGTCTAGACTATTTGCAATTCTATAAAATTTAAGTATAATTCCTTTTGTTTTCACCAGGTGGCACCAACTATTCACAAACTGCATTCCTGAGGATTTCTTTAACAATCAGAACAAAAGGAATTCTGAATTAATACAGCCATCAAAGTGTACTGGGAAAAACACAGTGTTCTGCTTAGTAAAATAATCAATGCTGATAACAATGCTGGTCTCCTGAGGTGCCTTAAATTTGCACACACATCTGCATCACACAGACTCACTGAGGAAAGGATTAGCCTGAACCTATTAAACATAGACACCCTTCAACCATTCATTGGTCAGGCTAAAAATGCTCATCTTCACATTCTAAATATTTTAGCGAAAAAAAAAAAAAATCATTTCCTGCCCACAGTCAACTCACCTCCAGTGGAGAGAAATCATGATTGACAAGAAAAGAGAGCCCACCAACAGGAACTATCAGAAACTCCACTCGGAAGGTGTCATGGTTTCCATCGTAGGTGGCCTTGAACTTCATGTAGATCAGGTACACGGTGGCGTACGAGCAAGCGATGTAGATAAGCTGAGGGCAAGGAGAGAAACAACCCC
>VZUA01102719.1:40530-56634 GCA_013401035.1 Horornis vulcanius
TTGGGGCTGATCTGTATATGTATATATGAAATGTTAGATGTATATTTTATTATGTTTTGTAGGCCAACAATGTGAAAATCTACATCAGCTGCTAGAGAGGGTCCAGCGGAGGCCATAAAGATGATGAGGGGTCTGGAGTGTCTCTCTTAGGAGATTGCGAGGGCTGGACCTTGTTAGTCTGGAGAAGGGAAGACTGAGGGGGGATCTCATCAATACGTATAAATATCTCAAAGTGCCAAGTGGGTCACAGAATCATGGAATCACAGAATGGTTTGGGTGGGAAGGGTACTTAGGGATCATCTGGTTCTGCTCCCTGCCATGGGCAGGGATGCCACTCACTGGACCAGGGTACTCAGGACCCCATCCAGCCTGGCCTGGAATACTTCCAGGGATGGAGCAACAACAGCTTTTCTGGGCAACATGTGCTAGGATGGTGCCAGACTCTTTTCCATGGTTCCCAATGACAGGACGAGGAGCAATAGACATAAACTAAAACACAAGTTTCACCTCAACACAAGGAAGGACTTTTTTTACATTGTGGGCTGCAGAACACTGGGATAGGCTCTTCAGGGCAGTCAGGGATTCTCCCTCCCTGGAGACATTCCAAACCCACCTGGACACGTTCCTGTGTCACTGCTCCAGGTGACCCTGCCTTGGCAGGAGGGTTGGACTGGGTGATCTCCAGATGTCCCTTCCAACACTAACAATTCTGTGATTCTTTGTAAACTTCCAAGAAAAAAAAAGCAATTATTTCTTCCATAATCATGCCTTGAGAGTCAGCATGCTGCCTCTTCAGAGTCCTAAATCCCTAAAACAGGACATAACCAGCAAAGTTCAGTGGGCAGTTCAAAAGTCTCCTCTTAATAACTCTCCAATGTTCTCTGTAAAAAAGAAAACCCCAACAATCCAAACAATAGCAAAGAAAAATAGGAATAGCTGCCCAGGAATAGGATTTCCAATGCTTGTAGAAAATGGGTAACAGCTGATTCCAGGTAAACAGTGGGGCTTTGCTGGGCGGCTCCTTTCTTTAAAATCTCTTAGTTTACATTGTTTCACAGCCTGCTTGAGGAAATAGGGTATGGACTTTGCTGTTACAGAATGATACATTGAAAAGTTCCCACAGCAGAAGGTTATGGATTGTTTGAAATTTGTGAAAAGGATCCTAACTACAATATTTTAATTTTTCTGTTTAAAATGTGGCACAAACACTGAAATCGTTAAAGAGTTTACATAATCCTGAGAAGAGAGAACTGATTAGTACCTGCTGTTGAGTTTTTTAGTAAGTACCCACAGTGTGAAAAAAACAAATGTACTTATTTTCAGAGATTAAGAATCAAAGCCTGTCCTCTTACAACACTGTGTTTACAAGTTCAGCAGTACAACTCCTTGACAAGCTCCATAGTATCTCTTATAACTTCCTAAGAGAAGAGGTTATATGTTGCATTTGAAGTTTTATAGATCTGAACACTAACAGAATAACTATTTTAAACAGATATTGAATAATTTTTGGCATCAAATGATGTTTGATGTAACCACCAATGAGCTGCCTACTTGAAGATACATATTAAAACCCCAAATATAGTACTTGGAGAATTTGTACTGAAGACGACAGCATTTGGCAAGACTCTCCAAATCTGTGGTTCCAACTGCAACAGAAGGGGAGAAAGTGAAAATTCATAACTATAACATCAGCAGCTGCTGTGCTGAGGCACTTCTATCACTGCACATGTGTGAGGTCTGAAAACATAGATATGTCTCAGAGCAGTGGCTGGACCAGCCTGTTTGACTGATATGTGTACATTTAATATGTCAGATCTCGACAAATCTGAAAGGGTGAATACTGAAATAAAAGTAGCTAACAAAAACACTGACAGATGCATATCTGGAATCTATTTAATAGATACATTAAAGGCAGAGAGCTAACATCCATTCTCTCAACCCCCTCCTCAGAACTTGTTTGTGATCTAAGTTGTTTTCTGACATCTGATTAAATGTTGAAACATGTCAGGCCCCAGTTAAAGATGACCTAGGGCAGTTTAGGCTTGTGCATCAAACCAATGGGATTTTAACTCTAGCAATGGCTATTTGATAAATCAATACTGTTCACTTCCATATACAATGGTTAAAAATTATTGAGGAAAGCAGGACCAGAAAATATTCCCCTGCTGTATCTGTGACAGATTAGCATTTTCCACTGTTTTCATATTTCTCCTACAGGAATTTACTTTTGGCTTCTCCCGTTTTCTCTTTGCCCCTCAAAGAGAAGTTTACAGATATTGAGATGTTAAGTATTTGTAAGGCTAATTATACCAGCTAAAACATTAGAAGATAAATGTTACACTGTTGCCAGCAAAGCAAGAACTCCATCAATCACAACTCCTCTAGTTAATACTTCAATGTTCAGTCACTTGGACTGTGAGCTCTGAACATGCCTGTGTGCCAGCATCATGAGGGCAAGAAAATCCTCTCATTAATCCGGATTGGAAAAGCAGACTGATGCTGAACAGAAAGGGGCAGGAAGAGACAGATGGACATTGGTTGCTTTCTACTCATTGCAGAAAAAATGCAATACATTTTGTGGCTATTTTTGGGTAAAAATAAAGATCCAGATGTGAATTTTGATAAAAATATCCTATGGCGCAAAACTCCTACATGTCCTGATGCCAGGCAAGGTCAGGTGGGGTCTTTGAGGTACTCTCATAATTTCTTTAAGGACTGAGTAGATAGATGGTCTGATAATGGATCACAGTCTTAACTAAAATATGAAATTATGGTTACCTGGATAGCACACAGGTCTGTTTTGCTCTCTGACAGGTTTGTTATTTATCTGCACTTTCCAACAGCATGCTGTATAATAACACACAAAATACTCTTTCTGAGGAGCAATTCCAAATGTTCTGGGGCAAAATAAAAGAAATTTAACTTACAGTGGAGTTTTTGTTTATTCTTTACACCTGTCTTTTCCATCCAGTTTCCCTCCTGCCTTACTGAAAAAGGAAGTCAGATCCCTCCCCTCCAACAGCACTGGAGTAAACAGTCCCCAAGGCTGTCCCACATCATATGGCATGGATGAGAATATTTTACTAATCAGGACTATAAGGTTCTTAGCTCTCTTTATCCCATGCCTACAGATCTTGCTTAAAAACAAAACAAAACAAAACAAAACAAAACAAAACAAAACAAAAACCAAAACAACTCACCAACTCAAAACACACCAAAAAACCCCACAAACTTATCCAAAACATGTAAACATTTTCACTGAAATCAAGAGACCCCAGTGCTTAAAGTTGTGTACCAGCCTGGAATATCAACCTTTCTAGAGAAAAGAAGAAAAAAATAGAGGAAGAGATTATTTGAAATTTGATTTTTACATCTAAGGAGAACAGTCTATGAACAAGGGGAACAAGGTACTGCACTTTGATGGCTGTTCCTCGACTGCCATGGGGAAATTGGCAGTGTCCCACTGGGAAGCAGAGTGTGGTATCTATAACCACAACACAGTGTGAGCCAAAATACCAACGGTGCACTATGGCCAGGTACCTGCTCAAGTGACACATTCCAGGTGACTGCTGATTCCTTGCTTCTTTCTGAGTGTCATCTGAGTGAGTCAGGCCTCTCCCTTAGCCCCAGGTGCACTGGGTTGGCTGGCACACCTTGAGCAATGTCTCACGTCTGCTCCAAGGGGGCAGCCAGCGGGACTCTGACAAGGTCCCAGCCTGATATGATGGGGTTGCAATTTGTGTTATTGGAAAGTAAATGAGGAGGTGATGATCCCTAGGCACAGCAGTGAAGTGATAAGCTAAATCTGCCATCATGCAGTACGTAATTGCCTCTGGAATATTTGAGCAGATTATACAAAGGCATAAAGGGCTTCTTAAAATTAAGGAAGAATGCCTTTTTTTTTTTTTTTTTTTTTTTAACAGTATCTTTAGAGCCTTGCACTGAGGAGCTGGTTAGCTCTGATGTGACAGATTGAGATCACTGGGAGGCAAACATTCCATGCACTATACAAAGCCTGTCAACAGCCAGAACACCAGCTTTAACAGGGACACTTTTCAGACACTGTGGATGGGTAGTTGTTTTCTTACTTTCAGGGCTTTAGAGATACCACAGATGTGGCATTTACCTCAGTACCAGGTCATAGGGATATTTTCTCTCTTGCTGATCCAGAACCAGTAGCCCTTTTCTCTTTTCTAAACACAATTCTGAATGTAAAGGTTTCAGGCAGTGAAATAATAAGCCAACAAAAGCATTTCTTCCCATCTGTTAAAACCTGAAGGATCCTACATTCAATCACAGGAATTAAATTAAATGCCTCCTCTCACATACTGCTGGACAGGGTCACCTATCACAGGGCTCAGAGCACTCAGAGGAGCCAGATCTACACCAGAGCTGTGACTGTCAGCAGTTGGATGGTTGGATGTACATCCCACAGGATGTATGGCACTGCCCAGCAAACACCAGAGGAGTCACAAGTGGAGAGAAGAGCTGCAGCTCTCACCATAAGCAGATAACATTATCATGACATAGATTCAACAGCAGATTTATGCACAATCCTATTTTTTTTCTATGCACAATCCTATTTTTTTTTCCTTTCTCAAAATCTAAAAGAACTAAAAAGAATGTAGGAGAAATTAAGTTTTAGCAATATATTGCTGGAGTTTAATTTTCCAGCCATTTCTTTTCTAATTTGTTCAAAGACTGATGGTGTTGTGCAACCTCTTGTGTTTTCATTTATTTCCTCTTATATCTGCTCCCAAGCAACCTCACTTGAACTTACATTTGACTTTTGATTATATTACCCACATCTACAAACAGCAACATTTCTTTAAGAATCAGATCTTTGTACCCCATTTCTCTGTAGCATATTCCTCCCCAGAATCCTGATCATGCAAAAAGAGAGGGACTGTGAGACATTTTTCCCATGAATGCATTCCAGTGCAAGTGATGACGTGCATGCTGTATGCAATACACACCTGCAGAGGGGACAGATGCCCACACTGAGGGGTTCTGTGGTTTGTTTCATGGAAGTGTACATGTTTCAGTTTCCTCTGGCAGTGTGCAGGATTGTGAATGGACAGCAGGTCACACACAGATTACATACCATGCATACTTGTGCTCTCCATGCCTTTCTCCCCTTTCCAGCTATTCTTCCCACAGAAATTCAGTTTCAACAGTTTTGATGGAGGTGTCTCATGAATCCTAGATTGTGTAGAATGGGCTTTTCCATCAGTGACCTTTACAAGAGGTACATTGGCAGGAGTAAAATCACTTTTCTACAATACTTGCCAGCCAAGATGCCCACAAAACCTCATGAACCAAAGAGGATTTGTAATCTCACCGTGAAATAAGTACAATATTAAGTCAGTGCTCCACATTTACCCCTCCTACACCACTCTTGTAAGAAATAGATAAGTCCTTGACCAAATGTAAATGCAATGCCAAAGTTCTTGACATAATTATTTAATTAATAAAATATATAAATAATCAAGCAGCTCAGCTATTTAAAAGCATTTGTGCTTGAAAGAAATTACAGCACAGATGGCACAAAACAAAGAGCTCACTCCTGCTCCAATTAAAAGCTAAACTGTGACTCACATAATTGCAAACGGAATCACTCCCAGGTATATTGACAGAAGAAGATCACTTTCAACTCATATAGATTTTTGAAGGGCTTGGCAGAGCTAAGTCACGTATCTGACCTAAGCAGCTGAACTGGAAATGCTGACTGTCTTCTTGACATGAAAACACTTTCCTGCATCTTCAGAAGTGCACACAGAATTCAAGTCAGGCAGTTTCTAGAAATCAAAAAACTTTTTAGTACTTTCACATCTGAGTGAGGCAGAACTTTCTAATGTGAAAACACAGATAAATCTTTATAATGCATTTGATCCACTGAAGCATTTCTTGGTTTTAGTGGACATTTGCAGGTGTTTCTGGGATTAATAAAATAAACTTTTTTCTATTTAAATATATGTCTCAAGTACCTGTTCACATGCAGAAGAGGAAACATAGCTGGAGAAGCTGGAATCTTACCATGAGGATTAGAGAAAAAAAGTGTCAGGCTGTTTGCAGCAATCCTAATTCTTTGCTTATAAAATGCAGAACTAAAGCATGTAATATTATCTATAACATCATGTCACACTTGTCAAGGTTAGATATAGGCAAAGGCAGTTCACAAAGAAGCAGATTGCTGAAGGGGGAGAAGGAAAGGAGGGGGTGAGAAATGGCTCTCACTGCCTACTTTGCCAATAACAAAGCCCTGAGAATCAAGTTAGCCCCTGCTGCTGCAGGAATTACAGAATATATGGGACTGTGGTGGGAACTGTTGCTCCCAACTGCAGCAAGAGCTCACATTCACCTTGCCCCAGCAGCAGCTGGGCTCTTCCCTCCCTCCCTCCCTCCCACTCCTATTGTTTCCCCACCTGAGAAAAATTTCAATTCTACTTTCAGGGCTGAGAAGCCAGATGTAATGTTTGCCATAAAGAAATACAAATTACAGTTTGAAGGGCATTTATTACAGTACAGCCCTGAATGAAAAAGCTAAACTTTTCAGTCCATTCATTGCCTTTATTAGCCTAGAAAAAATAAGACTTTTGCAATGCCAAAATGGAAAACTGTGCCATGTGTTCATGGTCTAAAATCATGTTGAACAACATCAAAATGCATGTTCACGTGCAGAGGGTTTTTAATATATTTTTCCCCCCATTGTTTAAAATATTGAGGTGTGGCATGAGAAGGTAGTACTAGACACTTACGTCATATGCTGATAAAACATAGGAAAATATCTATGGTTTATAATTATGAGAAATTCCTTACTCTAGGTCTTATGGAAAATACTGGATTGGCAGTCCTAGTAGTGCATAGGCCCAGTGAACAATTTCCCCTTAGTACTCCCTGGTGTACACTTCAACCCCACCTGGAGTGAAAGGACTGTCTCTTGATGAACATAAGCAGGTTTCCATGGTGCATATTGTCACATGAAATACTCATAGTGCTGCCCTCAGTGTCAACAGTTCTGTATTGAATACAAACAGCCATGGGGAAGCTATGTTTTGTAGAGGTGCTAAAATTCTAAGAGCCTGTTATCACTTCTTGTCTGAGCAGGATTTAAACCAGCAGCCCCGAGATGAAGCTATTTTATTGCAACAGCAGTAACTTTTAGTGCAGTTTCTACTACACCACACAGAACGATAGCCCCTCTCCAGGGAATGTACACTTGAAGTAAAAGAAAACCCAACAAAAGGACACAACAGTGTGACCAAATTAGCCCAAGTAAAAAGCACTGGGTATCAGACATCAGCCTCCAAATAACAGTCCCCTGCTACCTGTCCCAGCTATAATTCAAGTTCCTACCTAATACACAATCCTATATTTCAGTGATTTTCTCATGAGACAGATAAGCCAATTCCAGTTTTTAAACTCGAAGTATTTGCAGAGATACTGTGTTACTTGCTAGTGGTAAAGCTATAGAAAGTAGATAGTTCTCATCATGATGGCAGATGAGAGTCTTGCTTGTAAGAATTTAACCACTCTGCACTCAGAAATCTCAGAGCCTCTTGATTCTACTGTTCATGCTGAGCTGACACTCTTTTATCTCTAGCATCTCTGTTGTAAGCTCCAGGACACTGAAAATCAAAGCAAAGAAAAATATTAAGTCTTTTGACATGCCTTGGTTTGCAATCTTAAAGACTAAGTAGAATACTTAGGCATTTAGTTTCCTAATTGGAATCTAAACTTCAAGCCCAGCAGTGCTCTTCTTAAATATTAACCTGTCAAAATGTTAAAATTCAATGAAAGTTAATGGCAATGCTCTACTAAATAGAAGTGTTCGTGGAATAAAATCTTCTATATAGCCTGGAACGGGCAAAGCACAGAGTAAAACCAAGAACGTTTTCCAAATAACAATGCAGCAATTGACTAGTGTTACATGGAGTTTTAAATATATCTTTGTTATGTTTGGCTTTACAATAAAGATAAGATAAAGTGTTTTCCCCTTGATTAGATTCAGAGATAGTCTAACCAAGGTACAAGGCACCTTTGTAATACAGAAAAATTATTCAATAATTGTTATCTTTGTATTAAAGGCAGGAAGAGGGTCCCAAAGTCCTTCTTCTCTGTTACAGGTGATCTGTGCTTCTGTTATAAAGTTACATCAAACTGAAAATATAACTTACCTCAAGCTCGTGAGGGTTCAGAAAGGCAGGTGCAGTGCAAACACAGCACACAGCCAGATGCCAAAGCCACTCAAACAAGGAGCACCTGGAAAGCAGAAGGCTTTATTTCTTAGTGTCACGCTACAGCTCAGGCCTAAAAGTCTTATCTACACCACCCCAAAGAGGTGCAGCAAATTCCAACAGTTAAACCCTAGTTACATTCAGGACTCAAGAGATGTCACTTCCAGTTTAACATACACAGCTCCAAAGAGAAGCATTTCGTAGGGAGACGGGAACAATGGACAAGAAGCTCAAGAACTCAGGTGATCTTTACCCAGAAAACTCCTCCCTTTGGCAGACCTCCAGAAGGAACAGGTCATATGTGAGAGGGAGTTGGGCTAAGAGCACTTCCCAGGTGCTTCTGGGAAGGTCTGCTCTAATTCTAGCAAGGGCATCATAGCAATTTAGTTTCCCTTACTCCCATTTCAGCACTTTGGCTTCCCTCTCTCTCCTCCAACAGCTAATGTCTCGCTGGTGTCACTGGAAGCAACAATATTTGCTGTCTGATAGGGATAAGTTCTCAACATTGTCTTGACTATGTGCAAACTCTCTTGCTGTAACACATCCTTGACATTGCCAGTGTGACTTGCCCAGTATAAACTTAAATGTGAAGAAGTAAAAGATTAAATGACTGAAGTGTAGGCACTAATAGGCTTTAATTCCAAATAGGATGGGAATGACAGGAAAAACTATTCAATGCTCCTACAGTCTGCATAAAGATGCTAATCCACCCCAGTACTACACCTCCTTTCCCACTTGCAGCTCTGCAAACAACATTCTGCTGCTCATAAAGGTTCTGACTTGAAGGTCCAGAGATGGAGACCATTGCCTTAAATTTAGGCAAAGACTGTGGGAAAGAAGGAGAGGGAAAAGCTCACTGTTTCAGATTCCCTTTTACACAAGCTAGTGCTTAACACAGTGTAATGCTACTAGACAGCTGCTAATGCCATCTGACAATCTTCCTCCATTACCTTTTGCTGTGGGTAAATCCAACATCCTCCTGGCTGCTTGTCTTGGTCAGGCATATGATTTGAGGCACGACTGTAGAAGCTGATTAGCAAATTCACTGTAACCCACCCTCAGAACAGAGGTCTGATCCTGGTGCATGCTGTGAGACCTCACACCCCACTGGTGTGTGCCCTTCCCCAAGGCAGGAGCAGGGCTCCACTCACCACTCAGAGCAGGGGTTTGCCCCTCCTGGGGAGATCCTGCAGTGCTCTGTGTCCCTGGGCTGCTGGTCCTGGCTCCATCCAGTGCCAGCCCCAGGCTCTGGAGCTGTGATGCATCCAGATGCTCCCGCTGCAATCCTGTAACCATGGCGGCATTCTCAGGGCCCAGGTTTGCTATTTGCTCTGGAGACAAAGCCTGCGAGGAACAAAAGACAGAAAAATTGGTTTAGGCTGTCAATTATAGAAGGCAGGTAAGGAATCAGAAGTCAGCACTGCCTTGCATTTGGAATGAAGGATAGTAGCCTTCAACATTGTGTTGCTATAAAAGAGCTCAATAGAGCTTAAAAGAATCCTCTGTATTCATTTACTTCCCTGACCACTCATCTATCTGTCACCTTTCTCTTTGATGCTGGGAGCTGACAGCTTGAGAAGCTTTCTATGCTAGCACTGTATTGTACACTCTTTCAATATATTGTTGGAGTTTAATTTTCCAACCATTTCTTTTCTGATTTTTTCAAAGACTGGTGGTGTTGTGCAACGTCTTGTGTTTTCATTTATTTCCTCTTTTATCACTCCCAAGCAACCTCACTTGAACTTACATTTGACCTTTGATTATAGTTAGCAGTAGAGCAATGAGATGAAAAGACCCCATGGTTTAATCTTATTATTCAATTTTCTCTTTTAGATTGAAAATCTTCCCAGTTTGTTCATATTAAGTTTAAAAATTAAATATGGCAATCATAATCTTACAGTAATTATCTTATATCACATAGCAATTAATCAGTTTGTAAAGCCTGCATTATTGGGCAGGCTGGATTGCTTTAGTTCTAGTTAACATTCTGCAGTCACAAGCATTTTAACCCTCCTACACAACAAGCTTTTTTTCTTGCAACAATTCTGCATCCAGGTTCTACTTTGGAAAGACAAAATTCCCCTTGCAAGTAGGTCAGATGATGGAGCAAACCCTTGCCCATTTTTCACTGTCTACCAAATGGTGTGCTGGTTTAAACTGAACAAACTCATGGAAATGCCTACAGATTCAGACATTTTGAATTGAGCATCTTCTTAGCTCACTTGAAGTCCATAATACAATGTAATCTTTCATAAATCAGAATCTGAATAATTTATACAGCTACAAAATGAGACCATAAAAAACCTGTGTAAAACCAAAATCTTCTTTGAATCTTTCAAATACAGAAAGCTCTTCTAAAGAGGTACACTGCTTTTTGTTAATCACTTCTTGTAATATCATTACTACACTTACTAACAAAAATGTTGTTTGATAGAAATTCTACAAGATGATATAGAGCTGTTTTGCAAAGAAATAGTTTCTGGAAGGACATTTTAGGCTTATCTGAACTGTCAGTGGTACTGTGCACAAACAGTGCTCAAGGAGTTTTTCTTTTTTATGGGAGCTGACACAGTTAACTCCCTGTTTAGCTCATCTGTCCATAAGTACATTTCTTGCCTGAGCATCTGAAAGAGACCAGCCCAGGCAGAGTATTAATCTTGTCTAACTAAGTCAAAGAAAGTCAGGAACAATGATCTCAGGATCCCTGTTCTAATTTCTGGTCCACATTCAGTACTGCTGTAATTAGATGTAATTCCTTTCTGATCTGTATCTGCCTGCACAATCTGTTTTTCAGAGCTAACTCAGGAGAATGGTGCCAGATTTTAGGTTAATAAAACAGCTCTTGCACAGTCAGCAGAGAAATCTGTAGTTATTACAGCATCCTTGCAAATGTTAATAAACAGACAAAAATTCAGATCTGAATAAAATGTTGGAAGATATGGTGTCCATTCCCTGTTTTGTGATACTTGCTTTTTCTTTGGGATGCATTCTGAAGCATGAATAAAGCTTGTCTAGCATATTTCATGAACATCACAATACAGATGATACAGCTGAAAGTCAGTGTTCCACATCCTTGATGTTCTCTCACTTAACAGACCATAGAATTTTTTTTTGCCAAACCCCAAAACCTATAAATCAGTGCTGCAGTTTAGTTACACTAGAGTAAAAACAATAGAAATTTAGTAACTTCTTCAGTAACCAAGCTCTTACTTGGAAAATTTCAGGAGGTATATGTCTTACTGCTGATGGCTGGAAATATGGCATCAAGCTTATATCAAAAGCTTTTAATTCATCCTCATCCAAACCACCTAAAAACCCACATAACAGAAACAAAACTCAGTTAGTGTTCTTTTTATGAAATTTATTTTTAAGGCAATATAAACTTTAAGGATTTATTAAAAATATATAATTAACTGTTTATTCCAGGGTGTTATATAGAGAGGTGTTGGTTTTTTCTATATTTTCTTTCATTATATTTCAGCATTACTTATCATCTGACCTTAGCCATTGACATGAAACATACTCTTCTCAGATTACTTCATCTTGGAAAAGAGAATAATAAAAACCTATAAAATCATAAGCAATGTTATTAGGGAATGCTCATTCACAGTCTCTTCTGATCCATGGTTAGGGAGCATAATCATGCAATGGCAGTGACTTCTTCACCACTTAGGTGGTTATGGTGGGGAATCATTGCCTCAGGCATTGGGGATGTTAAAAATGATGAGAGTTCAATGTGCAGTTAAACAATAACAGGGAAACAAATCCAGGAACAAAACTGGGAGTGACCTCTGGCTCAGGAGATCTCCTGCAAGAGCACTCTGGAGAAGCATCACTCCAGGCCAGTCCTGCCTTTGTGCTCTTCTCTGGGCAGTCATTCTTTCCAGGCAGGATGCTCGGGCAGCCAGAGTACAGCTCCTCCCAGTACAGCCTGGCTCACAAAGAGTGACTGGGTTTGGAATCCTGCTTGGTTTTGACCTCCTTGATTTATCCTTTCCAATTTACAGGGCCCAAGTCACTTCAGGCTGTGCTTCCCAAGGTCAGTTTGACCAGATTTACAGAACCTTACAGAGAATACCATGACCTTTCCTTAGAGCTTCTGAAATTGCTGGATGTCTGTCCCTGAAGTGACTCCCCTCTGGAAGAAATGTCTTTTGCCAGTCTAGAAAAATCCCCAGCTAGGTGAACACATCTCTTCATAGCAATGCTTCACAACCATCACCATCTGCAGTTGTAGTTTGGTTACCTGCTATAGTACCAATTTCCTGTAAAACAGAGCCATTCCAGCTGGTAGCAGCACCAAACACAGATTCTGTCATCTTCTTAAACTGCCTCAGAACAGAGGTGCTACAAAACAACAGGCCAATTCTTGCAACTGCAGCACTGCAAAAGGCAACAAGGTCATCATTACAAGCTGAAATTACATGCAGTATTAAATAGGCCTGGAATATACTTAGTCTGCTGTAAGACTGTAAAACATATTTTCAATTTAAAATATATGTACATAGATTGCATACAAACATTTAAGGTTTTGAGCAAAAACCTGGATTTCTTGATGCAATGCTTTAGTGGTGGGTTATAAATGGCAGAGGAAAATGATAAAAGAACACGTTTTAAACAACTGCTGCATGCCTTCTGTTTTTCTAAAAGCATTTAAAATGTAAAAAGTTGTCCTTTAGGCTCTAAAAAATCTTGATGGAACACAAACGGCACAATAAACTTTATCAATAGAGTTACTAATAAATATTTCACTAGATATAAAATGCAGTACCTGAATTCAGCAGTCCTTATGGATCTGATTTCTGTGGAGTTCAAAGCACAGAGAACAGCTCCTAATCCAACTAAATCAAAACTTTTTAGTGTGCTGATGGTCTGCCCAGAGTCATCTAGAAAACCTTGCAAAATAGCTCTTGCCTACAAAAACAGTAAGATAATCTGCATGAACATGGTAAATATAATTGAAGGGTTTGTTACTAGATGCTTAAAATCTTACCAGAAGCTATGGAGCATAAATACATATCCTGAGCCTCCCCAGGGTATGGCCATGGCCTTCAGGAGGAGCACTGTCACCACCTACATGTGACACTGAAACAGGGCACTGTTACCCAACCACTTGCTAAATGCAAATGGTGTGAAAACGCTCTGTACTTCTGCCAGGTCACATGGAATGCCCTCACCAGAAGAAATGGTGCTGGATCGCCTCACAGAATCTGCTAATAATTGCTACAAGAAAACATAAAGTACCTAAGGGGATCAATAAGTAATTTTTACTATTTTTAATACCCAGGAGGACTTGTCTTGTTTAAGTGCTATATATGAGTGGTGACCTGTGTTTAGGATTAATTTTCAGATATGAATGGGGTATTGGTACCACAGTGCCTGTGCAAGCCGAAGTCATTTAGGATGGTGCTCATTTTAAATTAACCTTTTAAAAACTGACTCCACCTTGCGCCTGTCACCAAGACATCCTCCAAAGCCAGTGAAAGAAACGAGCATCTTCCAAGATTTCCTAATCTATCCACAATGCTGAGCTTCAAATAACTAGTTTAACTAGCTGCCTAAGTATTAGACAACTGAAGTTCAGCAGGATGAATCTCTTTTAACTAACTACTCTTCCTGACAGCAGGAAACCTCAAAAGCAAACTGGTTCTGAATAAAATCCTCCCAAGTGCTCCCTTCAGAGCATGAATCTATTAAACAGATTTGTGAGATTCTGCCAGAACTGCCACCATGCCAGCATCTGTGCAGCCACAGAGCCCTGATGGTATGGGCCACAAAGTCAGAAATATGCTGCCAATTCCATATATAAATAAAGGTTTTAAACTCTTATTGTGAAAGTCCCATTGACATAACTAGAAGGAATTCAAGGAAAGGAGCATGAGAAAGTGCATTTGCTAATAAAGGACTTCTAGGGCAACGGATGCTGGGGTTGGGGCACAATACCTATTCTGTGATTGTCCTTAGTTAGGAAGGACTAGTTCTCCTAGCAGTAGTGTCTATTCCAGGGACAGTATGAGAGGAGCTGCTGATCTCTTTCCACTGCTTAGTGGGCAAGTGCTAAAGAACATACTCATCCCCACCCCAATTAATAGTGATTGATGCTGTCCTGGCCACATCCCCAGGGAAGCCCCAGACAGGCAGACACCAGTGCTGACCTACCTGGCCACTTTCACTGGGGTCACAGCTGCAGAAAAGCAGCAGGGAGTAGTGTGGATCCCTGGATCTGTTTCCTAGGTAATTCCAGGACTTGAGTCCCAAAGGGCATGAATGCAGAGCCTTTCACCAGGAGTACATTCAGTAACTCACTCACCTGGGTAGGAGTCCACTCTGTTTGCTGACCAAGAACAGAAACGGTGTCGATGGAGTGCAGGTCCAGCTCTGTGATTTCCTGTTCAGTGAGTGCCAGAGCAATGCGGCCCAGGGAGATGATTTGGTAACTCCTCCAGTCTGGCAGCAACCCCCAAACCTTTAGATGAGAGTCATTAACATCTATTAGATCATTATGACTCTTCCTCTATATACACCATTCTCAAACCCCTTGGTTTAAAAGCCCTAAAACCTGAATATTCCTCTTTGTACACAAAAAGCAGAGCTTAGGTATTGTGAAGGTTTTTGAGGTTCAATAATGATTAGTTCATCTAAAAATGCTGCAATTTTTACAGCTTGGACTTGTTGATGAGTCAGAATAGGAACTGCTGGAAGCATAGCTGTAGGAGCAAAACCACTATGAACAATAAAAATGGGAATCTGTGCCTAGATCCACACTGTTATACTGCCAAGAAAGCAGCACCTGCACTACCAAGGCTTCTACCCAGCTGCAACCATGCCAGGGGACTGACTTTATGTTGCTTTTGTGACTAGTCACCCTGGCTCAGTCACTGACAAGGAAAGACAAAGAAGAGAATCAAATAATACAGACAAAGAACCCATTCCTAAAGTTCTGACTTCTAGATTGTGTTCATACAATGTGAAAATAAAAAAGGAATTTAAAAGTGTTTGTACAGATACAGTTAAATTTGTAAAGCTTTGTAAAAAAACCAAAGAAATAAGCAGGGGCTCTTCTAAACCAGTACAAGGGTATTTAATCTGACAACTTCCCCTGCTTTTAACTTTATTTGTGATAAAGTTACAGTGATTGAAAAGCTGTCACCAAACAGCCTGAAGGAAATTTTTGTATCAGGAAAAGTTCTGCCTGAGTAAAGAATAATAGAAGTCCATCAAAAGCTGAATTTTCAGAGGGCAGAACTGTCAATTACATTTAGCTGACAATGGTAGAAGACTGTAGACAGTAGTCAGTATCTCTCTGGTTGTGGCCAATTGCCTTTACAGAAAAAGACACTGGGTTTTGGCTGGAGGAAGTAACTTGAACTAGACAGGCACACATTAAAAAAATGTACACTTGAAAGCTCTCATGTACATCAGCACCTCTGCCTTGTGTCAGTGAATACACTACAGGTTTCTAGTATGACATTGTGCCGCTAACTCCATCTAGAAAATGAAAACTAAAAGCCCAGGCTGGGCTACCACCTGAGTAAGAAAAATGTTTACTCCATTTTCGGGACAGCTACAACTTAAGTTGTGTTCAAAAAGTTAGAAAGGACAAAGGTAGTGGGGACTTGCTGAAGAGCGTCTCTGCAGTTGCCTACAAATAGTGTTTGCACTATTAGACAGACATGGAGCTGCTCCAGAAAATATAAAAGTAGAGCTCAGGAACCTGGATCTCTGAAATAAAATACTCCTTACACAGAGCTGCAGGCTCTCTGCTGCTCATACCAATGTGCATAACCAGCACAGAGCAGCCTCAGAACTGCCAGGGTGATTCTCACAATTATGACCCTCAGGTTAAGGATTTGTTTAAGAGATGCAT
>VZUA01102720.1:2726-14180 GCA_013401035.1 Horornis vulcanius
CAATGGGAACCCCCAACTCTTGCCAACATTTCCTACAAGTAAATATCAATCCATGTGTTAGTCACAGGCCAGAGAATGGTGTAATAACAGGACTGATTGGGTCACTTTTTCTAAAAAGCTCAAGGCCAGATTTCAGCACTCTTGAAAGAGTCCAGATTTTTTACTTTCAAGCCAAAAAGCCATGTCTCTCTCCCACTGTGTAAACTAAGAAGCTGTATAAGAGCCAAGTTTTGAAAAAAAAAATCAGGATCCTACAGCATTCAGCAGGACACAGTGGGCAGATTTTACTAAGAGCACAGCATACAACAGGTAATGGAGCTGCTCCCCATGCACAGATAGGGACATGAATGGGAACTTGGGCCTTCTGCACCTGTCTTGGTCACCCACAAGAGGTGCCATCACCTTCAGTGAGAAAATACTTTGCCTCCATGTACTGTGCTGTCTAGAAGCCTGTGTTCTTGTTTTGGAAGCAAGGCTTAAAATGTGGTTTAAAGTCATGGTCACAGCTTGGTCACTTTGTCCATTGCTTCTGTTGACCTGGATTAAGTTACCCTTATTTGGACCTGATGGAAGTGTGAGTCTTGGTCTACAAACCACTTGGGTGAGCTGAAGATCATTGATTTAGTATTTAATAAATAATAGAGAAGTCAGAGAAAAAGACAACAAGAAATCATTTGGAAAGAGCATCATCTGGTCTCTAACAGCAAAACCTTTACTGCATTGTGAAGGGAATCTATGTGCTTTAAACCTTCATGAGGTGAATGGCTCAGGAGAACATCCTTAGAAGCACACTAGCCTGATTTTGACCTGCCCTACACACTGAGTAGCATTAACTCAGATACCCTGGTATAAATCCAGCCAGAGGTCAAACCCAGCCCTGCAGCTGCCCTGTTTGTCCAGGGGATTTCATCAAAACAGCACCATTGAGCATTCATTCCAACAGCACCTAATTTACCTCAGTAACACCTGGATTTTTGAAAACTGAAAGGCACTGGATCATGTTCAGACTGTTTTCTTTCACTCTTCTCTATCAAAAGGGCTACTGCAGACTGAGTGGGAAACTAAGACTCTCTTCAAAATTCTCTTTTTTTTTATTTATTGATTCAATAGTATTTCATGACTAATAACCACCCTAGACTAACAGGCTTATTTGGAATGCTGGGTTCACTTAATGTTATTCAATGGTAGAATAGCCAGTTTACAGATAAGTAGTCTGTTTAAGGCGGGAGAACTCAAGGCTTGTAGTAATTTCTTAGGGAAATTATCTTCTCTTTCTGCTGCTTTTAGGGATCCTTCTCTGAAAGTTTTCCACAGAATCACAGAAGCTTTTTTCTTTACTTCCCTTGTACCTATGCAGTCATGAGAACAAGGATGGCTTGAAATTAAAGTAGCACAGCTCAGCCTTCAAATTAAAAACTTTTTGAGTAGGTTTTTTTCCCTTGGAACCAGAGGCAGATGAGCCAAAACACTGCATAAAAGAAGAAGAAAGCAAGCTGGTTTTGTTGTATTTTGGCACGGATAATGGCTTTCAGAGATACTGGAAGTCATGCAAGAAGAGTGTGTTCTTAAGAGACTTCTAGCCCTGCTCTGAAGACTGAGGGCTTTAGATAAGCGTCTGCTTGTGGGGATCTTTATCCAAAACAAACCACCCAAACTTTGGTAGTTCACCCGTCACTAATACTGATTTCCTCCTCTGCACCTCTCTGTGCTGGTGCTCACACATACAAGTTCTTCAAGGCATCCTAAAAGCTTTTCTTTGCCTGTAACAATATAATTGCCTCTTGGCCAAGATTTTCTCCTCCATGAAGAAAAAGAACATGATCAAAGTGTCCTGTGCTGCCCAAAGGATTTTCCCGCCTCAGCCTCACTGCACACACTGGGATTGTTTTCCTCCCCCTTCTCCTTTGCCACATCTCCTCTGAGTTTTGCACGATTGTTTCCTTTTTTTTTCTTCCGTGCCTGGAAAAATCCAAGGTCTCCTCCCCCTGACCTGGCAGCATGGGTGACAGACACAGAGAAATCAGCACAGTGTCAGCAAGAGTTTAGCCCCGCAGCTGGGACCTGAACTTGAAGCGGCGGAGCACAATGCTGGGTCACTGCACTAAAGCAAGCCAGATTGATACAAAGTGCTTGCTCACCCTGGGAAGAGAGGCATCAGAAGCCAGCTGATAAAAATGAAAAAAATCTTCAGGCACCCTCTATTGTGAGCTTTTAGTGACTAAGGCTCTTTTTCCTGGGAAAGATGACCATGGAGTGTATATTCAGTGTCATGACCCCCAAAGCTGATGTGATATTTAGGTGCTCTCTGCACTCAGGGGGTGATACTGCATTGGGGCAGCATAGATTTTAGAGCTGTTGAAAATGGAAATGGAGTGTGTGGACTCAACATGCTGCACACGGTGTGAAGTTTTCTGCTGTGAAGACCTGAACGATCACGTCTGCCAAGAGCTAATGTGCTCAGAAAAAGGATGCTAAAATATTCCTTCCCACTCCAGTTTGCAACTGAGAACTTGCTAGCCTGTAATATCTTTTATTTATAGCACCTTTTGACTCAAAGGATCTGAAAGTGCATCTCTCTGGGAGTCACTTCAATGATACCTGCAGGCAGGGGTGTTTCCCGGTAGATGACTCCAGCTGAGGTGTCAAGGCCTTCTTTGCCATGGACACATATAATGGACCCCTTCTGCCCTGCCAAATGCCAGCACGTACTAATAAGGGATGGACTGAAGGCAGAACTCTGCCCCAAGCCTCAAGGATAGCAAACAGAGAAGACATATAAACCGTATGGGAGAGAGCATTGAGATCATCACTGGCTGGCTTTGGAAGCAGACGTTGGGAGAAAATATGGCCAATGCTGGATGATATCCTTATGCCAAGAGCTTGTAAAACCACAGAAGAGGACATCCAGGTGGCCCTACCTGGATAATACTCCACCCAAACTAACCAGATCCAGCTGTGTTGTGGTGGCCTGGAGAACTCCAAGAGGGACCGTACATGGGATATAAATCCCAGTGGTGGAGGTGCTCCTAAAGGGATAGGCTGGGTTTAAATCCTCAAACTCACATATCCCTTAGTGAGCACAGTCATGGCAGGGCATTCTGCTTATTTTAAGTCCACTTCAGCACCTGCCCATCAGCTGCTCCCCACTCAGCAGCTGGCGGTAGCCAGAGGACCAGCTCCTCCATGTGGCTCTTGGCAGCTAGAGATGTGTCATCCAGCCCTCTGTTCCCCTCCTGTGCTATCCCTGCAGGCCAGGGAGGCAAAAGTCAGACCCAGCTGATGGGTTTACAAATCCAGCCCACGATTTCTGTGTCATTCACAGCCAGGCAAGATTTTGCCAAGATACATATTAGCTGCTCAGGACACTGCTGTTTTGTCTGTACCACCCCGAGCATGCTGTCTGCCTGCCAGCCTGCCTCCCGCTCTGCCTCTGCAACCCCCATATCAAGCTGGTTGTTTTTCTATTCCCTGAGGTGGCCAGAACATGTTCAGCAAGAGCTGGACTTTTTTGGCACTTCTGCTGGGTCTCCTGAGGGTTTTGCCACAGGGAGGGAGTACCCATCTGTTTCAGAGTCCTCTAAGTCCTGTGTTTTCTAAAGATTCCTGATGTTTCTCAGTGGACAAAGCCATCCAGGCAGTCTCATGAAAAGCTCCAGGGACACCAGTGGCTGCTTATGGGGCTGTTCCCTGCCCTGGGTCTCCAGCCAGGTTTTCAGATTAATACATTCATGCGTCCATGATAAAATCCTCAGTGTATCTCTCCTCTCCCCATGTCCTTCACAAGCCATTCCCAGAATCAGAATTATTATATTTTTTTCTCCAAATCTCTTTCCTCCAGGCACCAGACAAGGTGTATTTGATAGCACTTTATCTCTGTCATGCATATGTCAGTGTCTGAAACTCTGGTTTAATAGGAGTCACATCACTGGCTGGATGTTGGTTCTCTTGAGTTCTTTCCATGGAGAACATGTGTTTTACCTCAGTCTTTTCCTACTTTCCAACAAAAATTGACTCCTGCCTCCTTTGAGGAAGGGGCTGTGGTTAGCACATCCTGGCATGCCCAAGGGTTGTGTTGCTGCTTTTAAGGCATCTCTCACTCACTCTCTCCTCGTCTTCCTCAGAGAAGTGTATATTTTTCTTGTGTATACATATGGGGGTTTTTTTTCTGTTATTGGTCCATTGAGTATTACATCATGTATAGCTTCCTTTGGTGCCCCTGCCACATGTGCTGCTTTGGATTTGGAGGTTGGAATGAGAGGGAGTTCCCTCAGACTTCCATGAAATCATAGAACATTCAGAGTTGGTAGGGACTCACAAGGATTATAGAATCCAGCTCCAAGAATTCCACCATGTACCTGAGAGTGCTGTCCAAATGCTCTGGCAGTCTTGGTGCCTTGAGTGCCTTAGAGTGCATGTTCTAGTGCCTGACCACCCTCTGGGGAAGAAAACCTTCTCCTAATATCCAGCCTGTACCTTCCCTGACACAGCTTCCCACTGCTCCCTCAGGTTCTGTCACAAGAGGGAAGCTGGCAAGCATATGAACAAGCCTGGTCTCTGTGGAAAAGCTAAGAGGAAAACAAGGAAGGAAAAAACATAAAAACAAATTTATGAGGGAAAAAAAAAAAAGTAATAAATATTTGGGTGGAGGGCGTTTAAGAGGAGAGAAAAACAAATCAAAGCTGGTGCCAGGCTGGAACCAGCAGCTGGTTTGCCAACACAGCAGGCTGAGAAGTTGTTGGTGGAAGCTCTCAGTGCCATGTTTGGGTTGCTTTAAAAAATAAAATACAGTGTCCCTCCCTTGTTATTCTGCCTCTGCTTTCCTCCCAGCCCCACAAGCAGGAGGAGAGACTCGGCTGCCAAACTCAATCTTGTGTTTGCAGCAATGCCAAGGGGTGCAGAGCATGTCTGCCTTGTCACACATGTGTGAACACACCTGTGCACCCAGGAGCACAGTGCTCGGGCAGCTCTGAGCTGGACCGGACCTACTGGGCTCCTTCTGGGTGCTGGGGCTCCCCTCTCTGGGGGGATGCCACGGCATTGTCAACCATGGCACGATCCTTTCTGCCGATGAGAGAAGGCGGTGGGAGGGCTGGGGATGGAGGAGAAAGGGAGGGTGGAAGGTTGTAACGCTTGGCTGAAAAAATTTAGAGGAGTACAAAGGAGAGCGCGATGAAAAGGGGTGGCGGCGGAGAGGGGGAAGGAGGCTGTGAACTGGCTGCCGTGGAGGTGGAAGGAGGTTTATGTTTGCCCAGTGGCTTGGCTGGGAGCGGGCTGGGAGGGTGTGGGGTGCCGCAGGCAGGGTGCCGCAGGCAGGGCTGGGGGTGCTGCGGGGAGTCTGACAGCCCCGGCAGAGAAGTAGAGGGGCTTTATTTTCCTCCTTTCTTTCCTCTTCCCTCCGCTGGGCGCTCGGAGAAGGCAAGACAAAAAGCTGAACCGGTGCCAAGAAGGAGCTGCAGCGACTCGAAAATGGCACTCTGCGCCACACTAATATTTCGAAGCTGGGCTGTGCTGGAGAGCAGGGAAACGTGTCAGGAATGAAAATGGCTGAGACCGTGGGGCCACTGGCCGGGCTCAGGAGTGTCCTCCCTCCTCCCTGCTTCCCCTTCACCTTATAAATGTGACTCTTTTNCCTTCCATCTCTGTATCAGGAAGGATTTTTTTTAAAAAAAATATTTGTTTCCTTAGGTGGAAAATAAGGCTCTCAGGGAGTCTTCTGACTGTTTTCCTGCTGCCCTACCCTCCTAGTCGACGTCCTCCTCCTCCTCCTCCTGATTGTACCCGTAAGGCTGCTGTTCTGGCTCTGTATCTCGATGCAAGGTTACTTGTAGGACACAGGAGTTTCTGCGGCAAGGTGCAACGCCGCCTGCGTCGGTGTTTCTCTTCCTTTCTAATTTGCTGGGAGATAAGGCAACTTCCAAGTGTCTCCAGGGCTTAGCTTAGCTCCTGGTTGGTGCAGTGGCACTCTTTGGGTTGCAAAAACCCCTTCCTGCAAAAACCTGTCTGGAGAAAACAAACAAACAAACATATAGGGCTGAAACAGCATTATTTTTGCGATGTTGGTTGATTTGCAAGAAACTGGAGTTTGCAAGGGTTGGAGTTCTGTGGTGATATCCCCCTGAAAGGGAAGGTTTTGTCCTGTGCTGATTGCCTTGTCATTCCATTCACAGGCAAGGAAAAAAACAAACCAGACTAAACCACTTCTTTTTTAACAGAGTTTTGATTTGTATATATTTTTCTAACATTTTTAAAAAATTATTATCTTATAGTTGTTCAGTAGTTAAAGTGCAAAGATATTTCCCCCACCCCTTTTCAGATCATTCAGGAATTTGTATTTGAAGTTTTGGGTTGTCATTACAGAAAATAGAGACTAGAGAAAGGTAAAGCCCCAGTCTCTGGTTATGGAAACAGGTCTAGATCCTATTAGAACAGCAATTTTAGCCCTCATATAGTCAGCAGGTCAAGTTCAAGGAGACATTTCTAAAGCAGGGGCAGAGCCTCATTAGCTTGCTGCATCTCAGAAACTTGTGGATTATTGGGTTGTTAGCTTGGCCCATTTTGTAGACTCAGGCATGGGATGATCCCTGTGACCTCTTTCTCACCTGAAAACCATGCCCTAGTACACATTCAAACCACTTCAAACCTCACCTTTGGTCCCAGACGTGTAGACCTGGTTTGGGAGGACACACCCCTGCCCAGAAAAGGCTTTTGGAAATACTGTGATAAGTAGGGGGGAATCAGGCAGACTTAAAGGTGTTGTCTAGTATGCTCCCTTCACCCTCTTCTCACAGCTTACAGATCAATAGTCCTTCCTCTGTGGAGGATCAAATGCTCTGTCCCAAATTAATGCTGTTGGGAGTGGCACTCATTTCTAAGTTGATGCCAGCAGATATTGTATGGAGTAGGGTGGATAAAGCAGCTGATCCCTGCTGTAGGTGGATAAAGGAGCTCTTCCTCGCCTCTCAGTTGTGCTTTGTACCCTGTATTTGCAGCACTTCAACTTGGGCTTGTGCAGAGAAAGTGCTGCCATTTCTTCTGCTCTTTTCCTTTGTTATGACTTCAGGGTGTGCAGTGCTTGGCCCAGGAAACCTTGGTTTCTTCACCATGGGAAAGAAGTATCAACAAGAGGACCTAAAGTGTGTTCTTGTACCTTCCACCGGATTCTACCTGTTTTCTCTGAATAAAGGACATGCATAAAAACATAGGTTTTCTGTAAATACATGTGCATACTGTTTGGTTTTCAGTTGTCTCTTTGGATGTCGTGAGTTGAGCTGTTTGAAATACTATCCCCACACAGGGCACACGCCATGCAGACTTTGCCTGAATTTCATAGAATCACAGAATCCTTGCATGGTTTGGGTTGAAATGAACCTTAAAGCTGATGCAGTTCCACCCCTTGCCATGGGCAGGGACACCTCCCACTACACCAGATTGCTCCAAGCTCCATCCAGCCTTGAAACACTTCCAGGAATGGGACAGCCACAGCTTCTCCGAGCAATGTGTGCCAGGGCTTCTCCACCCCACAGCCAAGATTTGCTCCCCAATATCCCATCTATCCCTGCCATCTGGCAGTGTGAAGCCATTCCCCCTGTCACTTCATGTCTTTGTCCCAAGTTCCTCTCTAGCTCTCCTGGAGACTTTTTAAGTATGGGCAGATGCTCAAGATCTCCCTGGAATCCTCTCTCCTCCAGACTGAACAATTGTAATGCTTCAGTCTTTCCTTGTAGGTGAGCTGTTCCAGAATTTTCCAGATTTCTTGCTGACATTTTTGGCGGCAGCTACACCTGTTCCTCTGGTCAGAACCTCCTCATTTTAATCTGAGACCTCTGAAGATGGGAATCTCAGGGATCTGTGGGATTCTAACCTGCAAGAAAAAGTGAGGGTTAAAGCCTATCAAAGTCCTGACCCACCACACACTGTACAGCTCATTGCTCATGCTTTTACATCTGGAGCCAGCTTGTCTTTACTACTGACTTAAACTTACTCAGTTTTCAAATACTTCAGTTATCAAATAACTGAAATGTCAACTATCCCATGAGATTTATAGAGAGGATCCCAAAACCAGGGATAGGTATTAATGTGGAGTGAAAGCATCCATGTGTGTACAACAGTAAAATAGTGTTTGTTATTCAAGAAGGAGAACTGAGAACAGCAAGTGAAGAGGTCTTCACAGACCTTGTTATTTCAGTAGGCAGACCTCTTTCATTTCTTTAAATCTTGACCATAGGGGAGGCTGTAGAATGCATCTTGTCCATCTTGGGGCAAAAATGTTATTCTTCTCTTTCCAAGTGGTTAGTCAGCCATCTGGGCAGCTTGGTCATGCTTTCCAAGGAGGGAAGGCTTTGACAAGGTAGCTGTAGGTTTTTTTGTCTTTATTTCTTCTAAAATAAGTATCTTTGGCTGTATTATCCAGAAACATGATTGTGTCTCAAGTTGCTTCCTCCAAATCCTTCATCCTTTTAGCACTTTATAATGACAAACATTGTCTACTTGGAGTTGTTACGAGGTGACTTGTATCTGGAAGGGTTAATCTAAAGGGGTCTTCTGAGGCCGTCTTCCACTCCTTCTCCCCACACTTTCCCCAGTCCCAGTTTTATTTCTTTGGACCTGTAACCTCACATTTCTGTAATCTAAATGTGCAAATGCTTTGCAGTCACGGTCCAGTAGCTGGGTTAATCTCAGACCCCTGGAGTGGCAGATGGCTGATTTGTTGCTGATTCCAGTTATAGACAATAGTGTCACCTATTATCTTTGCACAGACTGATGCTTAAAAGGATGCCTTTGGCAAAATCAGTGAAAAGCAAGGAAAAGCAAAGCAAACATTCTCTGATCTGCATCACCACAGGTGAAAATGTGAAATATTTCACCTTTGTGTGAAAGACTGGAGAGGTGGACAAACAGGAGAGGAGGTGGGAGGGGAGGAAGAGGAGAGAAAAACCTCATTTTCATACCAGAAGTACCAAAGCACAGTGCAGAGGTTTGCTGTAGTCATGTTGTTGAATCACGAGCACTTGCTCTGTTTTAAATGGTTTTGCAATGTGGTAATCCTTGGCTTCAGCTCCCTACTTTAACTCTTGTGCAAACCAGGCAGGTTGGCTTCTTGTGACACCTTCCTACTCTCTTCCCAAGCTTTTCTAGCAGAGGTTGTCAGAGAAATCCACAGCATCACTCACCAAGATCACTGCTCATTGTGTGCTCCATGGCTGCTGGGGAAAGCTGTGGTGGCCATGTCATGCCAACATGCTTACAGAGGACACTTGGGAGGGGAAGCTTGCACATCATTGTGGGGTAAGGGGAAGCTTGAGGGACCCTAAAGAACTCTGCGAGACCGAGGGTGGACCCCACCACTGGGTGCTCACAGGGCCCCAACTGGAAGGTGGTGGTAGTGGTCATACTGAAACATGTAAGGAAATCAAAAGGGCAGAGGAAAACTCCCGATGTTTGTGACCTTTTTTTACACAGTCATCCCTAAATCAAGGTTTTCTTTTTTTCTCTTTGCTCTGGGAAACACCACAGAGTCAGATGAAGAATCTGGGAAGAGAGTGTGGGTTCCCTGTGCAGAGTCCAGTGATGAAATCCGTGAACAAGGTAAGAACAAGGGGATAGGGCTGTGATGATTTTTGTTTCATCCTTTTCCCTTTCCAAACACAATTTTGCAATTTTGGACACAAAATTTCAGTATGTGTATCACAGAAACTGATAGCCCAAGCACTAAGCAAATGAGTCTAAAACGTTAATTTGGGTTTCTTTTAATGCATGCCATTATGATGGTTTGGGTTTTAGAACAGTTTGTATTGTGTCCAAATAATCTCTGTGTGAATAATTGTTACCAACCTCCTGACACCAGGACTTAATTAGGAAGTAAGAGCCTTAAATAGGCCATTTGTGTAGCGAGCTTCCATATGTCTCCTTGCACAATTTATTTGCTCCACTCCATTGAGATATAATGAGAATGAAACTCTTTGAACTGCTTTTGACTCTGAGGTGCTACTCTTCATGTCCTGTGCAGTTATAGTCCCTATTAAAGATCTGTTTCCCTGTTTTTGGAAAGAAAAAGCTAGGGTACTGCTACTTTCAGTCCAGATTGCCCAAACTTCTCTGTTTCCAAGTTTCCGATGGAAATGGAGTGAAAAAATGCCAAAAAAAGAGCAGACTAATAAAAATGGAATGCCATCAAAAAAAGCAGAAAGGTCAGGACAGGATGATCTGAAGGGAATACTACCTATCTATCTACCTCACAACCCTGTTGAAAGCTGATGCCATTGTATATCAGTTAATGCATAGATGCAAAGTAAGGATGTATATGGATAGAAGCAATATGAAGAGGTTTGTATTGATTTTGTTTGGTTTTCTTGCTAGGATGTGAGGAAGGGGGAAAGTTTGGTGCAAGGTGGCTTGGGTTTTTTCTTAGATTTGAATATTTATCTCAGTCTGAACCAACATCCTCCCTGGGAACTCCTTGTTCATGTTTAAATGCACAGTATGTTCTTCAAGTGTACTTTCAGAATATATCCTTTATTTCCAAACCTCTTGCATGCATGACTCCATCTTACACTTCATGTGTCCCTCTTGATTCTTTTACTCCCATCATTCTGAAGTCAACAAAACTTAAATATGTGATTAAGTATCATTTTCTATCAGGATAAACTTTAATAAATTCTTAAGGCTTGAGTTTTTCTTACCCCCAAATCTGGATTTTGTATAGTTTCCCAGCAAAAGACAACTCTACTTGCAATGACTTTGTTTATGATAATTCACTTGCATGTTCCCTTCCAGGAATTGTCATTTTCTTCCAGAAGGGAGGTTAGTGCTAGTCCCCTCACAGTGATAATTATAATCAGACCTGTCAGCCCTTCACACAGTCTATGCTTATCACTTGCAGTTAGAAGGATTTTTCCTGAAGCTTATTACCAGTTTTGCTTCTTAGGGAAAAATAGTCATGATTTTTTTCTCCTAATCTTTGATGGCTCTCAGCTTTGAAAGCATAGAGAGGAGCAAAATGACTGCCAGTTGCAGTTAAAGAAACTGTCTGTTGGTCCTGGAATAGAGCTCTGGAAAGCCAGAGTGGGCGGATAGTCTGGGAAATGCTGAGGGGTTTAATTTGTTTGTGACAACTCTTCAGGTGTTCTGGAAACACAAAACAGCTTCCCAATGGTATTGCTCACAGGAAGTATCTCTGCAGACCTGCTAGACAGGGGCTTCAGGTGGCAGGTGGCTCTTGGCAGTAGTGCCCTCCCTCCCTGCTGTTTTGGGAAGCAATCCCTGCCCATGTTGAGGCTTGGAAGCAGGATGGCCAGAGAAGGGACTGCAGTTGCTGCTGGCAGTAATGACTGGCATCACATGGACCAGTTGCCACCAGTGTAATGGTGGCCAGCTGTGCCAAGTCATGGTGTTGAGTAGGATGTGGTTCAGTATTTTATTTATCCCAGGATGCTTGAAAATTGACCCCCCTAGTGT